>JAQZBX010009566.1:0-45901 GCA_029593785.1 Cabassous unicinctus | reverse complement strand
TTAAGTAAAATTTAAACCCAGTTTATGAACTACATACCCTTATTTTGCTGTTAGCCTGATATGACCCTAGAAAACATCATAAACTACACCGTGACTGGAGCAAGTTTTGCAGAATATGTGTAACAACCTGTGAGAATAACCTGCAAGAACCTAGCTGAGGTCCCCTCTTAATGTTTATCTGTGCCTAGGACCATGCCAGTTTACAAGAGGAGCAGAGTCCCAGAGTCACCATTCCTTATCAAAACCCTTTTTATTAGCAGTAGAAATGACATAATGTGCAAGGGAGACATTCCCAGCCACTGATCCTGCCCTTGCACTTTGAGAGGACCCTCTGTTCCTTCTCGAGGTAACACATGCTGCCCTTCCCTGACCCTCACATCCTGGCAGGCTGTGACTCCTTGCTTTGGGACTAACCCCCTCTGTAGCAGAGTGGAGTCCTGTGGGCAAGACTAGCTACATCATTTACGGGGCCCAGTACAACGAGAAAATGGAGGGGTCCCTTGTCTAAAAATTAAGAATTTCAAGCCAGCAACAGGAGAGCATTAGGCCAAGTCTTGGTTGCACACCCATTAAGCTCTCCTGCTTATGGGGGTAAGCTGTGGTATCCTCACCATCTCTTGAGATCTTGCAAGGCATGGAAGGACTGCCTTGCATTCCACTTAGGTGGAAGAATGGGCACCTAAAACTGACTGCCTCTTCCACCTCCTCCTCAAACACCCCTGCCCAAGATCCAATGCTAAGGGAGCGTCCTCCCCCTACCTCCCTCTCTGGCCTCAGAATGATTTTATTATAATAGGAGCATTGTTCTCGGAGTTAATTGAGTTCTTCCCATGAGGTACCAGATTGTATGCTACAAAATACAGGGGAGAATTCAGAATTCAGTATTAAATGTATTAAATGTGGAGTGTGAATCAAAGTGTGCCATTGGGACTGAATTTTGTGTGGGAAACAGTGTTAGAGATGTAGAAGGCTCCTTGTAGGGAACAGCTGCAAGTAAGATTAGAAAACTTTCAATGCCATGGATGGTAATTTGAATTTCAGCTAAAATAACAGTAGTGAGCAAATCTGTAATGCAAAACCACATATCAACATGGCAAAATAAAGTTGTTTTTGTTTGGTTGGTTTTGGTTTTGGTTGTTGTTTTTAAAGAGGTACTGGGGATTGAACCTGGGACCTTGTACATGGGAAGCGCGTGCTCAACCAGTTGAGCTACACCACTCCCCTTGTTTGTTTTTGAAGCAATGTATAGCAGGATGTGATACATCATTTGTGTGTGATAAACCAAGACAGTGGCTTTTAAAGTTTGGGAGTTTGGTTGTGGGATGGAAAAAAAAAATTCTGTGTCAGATATTTCCAAATTAAACCTGAAATGCATGTACTTCTCCTCTGGTAATGGATTGTGAACAAGGTGTTGTGGGTTTGATAATTGACTGTGCTAATAACAATCACTATCAGCTAATTACAATGTGTAAAAATAAAGTGTCCAACTAATAGTAGGTTACGTTAGTTTCAGTTCATGAATCATCTCATGTAAAAAAGGGTTTTAACAAAGCGAGGAGATGAAAAGAGCAGAGTTCAGAGCAGGAAAAGGATATGTGAGTTTTGTGTGCCTTTAAAGGAAAGTAATATTGCCCATAACAATGTCCAGTCTCATTATTTCATAATTGAAGGCATTCATCTGGAAATCAGAATTCAGCGATTATTTGTGAAATTCAGAAAATGAGAATTATACATTTTGAAAGCATTCTTGCCTTTGTGGTCAAATTCTTTTGAAGCATTTTTATGGTAGGAACTATTGTGTGAAATAAATTAGATAAACCGGTGTTTGATGTGTTGCCAAGATAACTGAAAACAATGTCTCCATGAAAATTTCAATCATTCATAAGAAGCAGTTCATCTGTATTGTGTGTGTGTGGTGAGGGCTTGTACTCCAATATTTGTTTTTGTTTGTTTCATTGCCTCTGAAACAATTTTGTCCAGTGATGACACTTTCTAAGTGTCTCAGTTGTATCTATAATTGCTTTCTTTTAGCAAAGGTTTAAACTTGTTGTTTTTAACTTTGTGTTTGTTTTCTGCCTTCTACAAATCCATCCCATTTTCCACAGCCTGGTGGGCTGTTGGACTGCAGTTTTGGCTTGTAGTTCTACACAGCAGTTCCCCCAGTCATGTGTTCTTTCCCTGCTTGCAGACTTCAAGTTTACTAAAGGGACTAGGCGGGCAATCATATCACCCTCCGTTTTCATACTGTTTTGACCTTTAAATGAGTACATCTTCTTTAAATGAGTACATCTTCCTAAATACAGTAACTGTCTATTAGCTTGCTGAAACCAGGTGATAATCCTAGACAGATGACCTTTAGGAAATCCTGATTTTATTCATTTTATAGTGAAATGGTTATGTAGAATGTTTTTACATAATTTATGGACTAAATATTCAGAGATTGTTTTTCTGAATTATTATTTTTCTCTGTTCTGTAGAGCAGTGGTTCCAGAATAAAGTGTCTCTTCCCCTTCCGACTCCCCCTCTCCTCCTCCTGTTCTCTTTCTTACATATACACAGTATCAGACCACATTTGGGAACAGCTTCATTCTTGGAGCTTTGTAGTCCACATTAGCACATTAGAGGCTTTGAAAATTCCTTCAGTAAAGGAACTTGTTAGAATATTTCCCAGATTATTTGGCCATGGAACTCAAAGCAAGAATGCCCTTGTAATATCCTCTTGGACTAGTGTTCCATCAAACCCTACCTTGAAGGCAAATAAGCACTTAAATGTTATCACTTACTCAATATAGTGAGCATCTACTATATTCTGTGCACTGAGTAAGTGCAAGGCATACAAATGATGAATAAGACACATCATTGCCCTCAAGAAGAGGGCACTGAAGGATGTTACAGGATAATCTGATAGGTGCTGTGATAGAATAAGTGCAAGGTGTGCTCCTGTGAACGAATGTAGGAAGGCACCTAACCCACGCTTGGCAGGGAAAGTGACCTGAAGAAAGCAAAAAGGATCATTCATTCCTTTTGCAAATGTCTTCTATGAATGGAGGATACAGCCGTGAACAAGACAAGGTCTCCGCTCTCAGGAAGTTGGGATTCTATGGGGAAGACATAGAACAAGCAAGCAAATAATTTTAACATTTTGTGGTAGTGAAAACATGCTGTGAAGAAAATGAGGAAGGTTTGAAATAGCCTCTGTAGATGCCATTCCTCCAAACCTTCTGTTCTTCATCTGCTTGCAGACTTCAATTTCACTAAGGGGATGATTAGGTAAGCAACCAATCCATCCTCCCTTTTGATATTTTAAATTAGTAATTTGCCCTTTAAATGAGTCCATCTTCCTAAATAGCTGTTTGCTGGCTTGCTGAAAACAGATAATAATAATAGGTAGCTTTGAGGGTTCAGATGAGGTTGGAGACCATGAACTTAAAAATGGCATCTTGAATATACATAGTTATGGTTTTCCTCCAGCAGCACCCATTGATCTAGGGAAGGTACAAAGAATGTAGAGAGTTGGATTGATAATTTGGGATTTTCTGAGTTGAGGGCACTGCGAGAACAGTCAAGTCATGGAGCTTTGACGTCATCGAGTACTGTACCATGAAGGCTGAACTGGATAGGGAAGGAGACCAAGTTTGGAGGGATCTCACAGAGTGAGGAAGCAGTGTGGTTAAGCAACTAACATTCTAGTAATCAATGTATAGGTGTAGTGGAAATGAGAGAGTTAAAAGAAAAGAAAAGTCGTGATCATGTGGGATTTTTTACTTTAAAGATCCAGAGGTGGGGCCCCTCTGGATGATGAAGGCCATGGGCTAGAGAGGCTGAAGAATCATGGCAGTGCTGGCCACACTGGAGCTGAGGAGGAGGTCCTGGCCATCACATGGCTTATGATATCAATCAAGGTAATAGAAGTACCTGGGAAGGAGAGAAAGGCCACGGACTAAATTCGAAAGCCTTAAGTGAAAGGTGGGGGGGGGGGGACATGTCAGAACTTTAGAATACTAGTGGTATAATTGTATGGTGTGAGATTCAAAGGAATAGGGACTTTGATGTATATATATCGGCGGAGGAGTGATTGAAAAAGTCCGTGGGCATGTAGCAGGTGCTTACTTCTCATCTCCAGGGTACCTGGAATGTGGTTTTACTGATCGACCTGGAGTCTCAAAAGGCTGTAACTGTCCACAGGCTCTATGTCCAGAACACTTCACCCTATATATAGAGATATAGAGGGTACAGGATAAAAAATAATCACAGATTGATTCAGAAGCCAAATAAATACTTCTTTGATGCTATTGGTAGTATATCCTCGGTGTGAAGTTGTGCACATAACAGACCAAGCTTCTGGAGTTTTCATTCAAACAGTTACTAACTTTTGGACATCCAGTATTTGGAAAATTGCCTTATTTAACAAATGATTATTCTCAGATCTCTGTTGGGGCCACCATCCCCCCTCCCTCAGTTCCCATAGCTCTTCCACATTCCCCTATCCCTTCCATTCTGTCTTGGACCTGCCTGTGGCTAGAATTTTTTCTGCAAACCTAAGCCTGTGTCACATCCTTAGGGACCTTTGAGAGGTTCTAATTTTCACTGGAGCCTTTCCTTGGTGCTCTTTACCTTAGAGATTAAGAATGAGGGCTTTGTGGTTAAGCAGAACTGAGTTTGATTCCTGGATCCACCACTTATTAATGGTGTGACCTTATTCAAAGTACTTATTAACCTATTACTCTCTTTTCTAAATATGAGCAAAATGAGATTTATGCTAAAGCATTTAACATAGGGCCTAGCACTGTTTGATAAGTCTGTTTCTTAACATGTCCAGAGGTCCTGGGAACCATCGTAGCAGAAGCACTAGGAGTTGACTGTTAAAGAGGAAGGAAATGAGTATTTGGAATCTGTTGTCCCAACAGAGACAAACTTATTCTTGACATTCTTCCCTGTGAACTTCATATGTTTGAAGACCCTGTCTTCTATGGACTATGAATAGGCTGGCCCTTCATCTTTCAGGACATGTCTATAAATCAGGGTTTATTAACCATGTCTACTCATCAGAATCATCAGTGGAACTTAAAAAATATAGATCTGTGGGCCCCATACCCAGAAGATTCTCATTCATAGGTCTGAGTCATTGGCCTGGGATAGGGCCTACACACACACACACACACACACATTTTTTGAGGAGGTACCAGGGATTGAACCCAAGACCTCGTACATGGGAAGCAGGCGCTCAACCACTTAAGCTACATCTGCTCCCACAAATGATTTTTAATATTTTAAATTCTGGAGTGAACTGGTAGAGTTAAAAGGTAGGAATAATACCAATTTCCCAAAGTTGTCAGGATTAAGTGAGTTAATTTGTGAAATTGCCTAGCACTAAATATAATTCAAATTATGTATCAGTTATCTTTTGCTGCATAGAAAATCATCCCCAAACTCAAACTAAATAAGCATTTATTTCTTGCCCTTTGAGTGTTGTCTGTAGCAGCTCTGATGATCTCAGCTGGGCTGCAAGATTGTGGTGGGGTCGGGGAGGGGGTGCTGCTGAGACAGCTTATCCAGGGGAGCTTTCTTCCATGTCTCTTATCTTCCTTCCTGCAGTGGGTTAGCCCGGGCATGGTCTTCTCATGGTGGAAGCAGAAGCATAAAAGAGCAAGTGGAAACCACTATAGGCCCCAAAGTGGCACATAATTACTTCTGCCTCATTCATATGGCCCAACTCTTGAGTCAAAGAATGATGTAATATATACAGAGGGCGTGGATACAGGGAGGGGTGAAGAATGGGGACCATTAGTGCAATCTACCACAAAAGCTGGAAACAAACTTTTACTAGTGAAAGTTAAATGACTTCAAATGAAAATGAATGTCAACAAAATACCTACTTTGTATCAGGCTCAGTGGCAAAATGCCAAGCAAAAGTGACCAGGAATTGCCCATAATAAAGGATTAATGAAGTATATTAGTTACCTTATGAGTTAAATAGGTTTCTTGGAGCCAGGATATTAGAAACTTACCTCCATTCATAACTTGCTTCCCATAGGATAATGAATACAGGATTTCAAATGAATTTTGGAAAATTAAAGCATTTATAAAATATGACCACCTGTATTTTCCAAATTGCTTAAAATCCCAGTTCATAACAAAATATATTGTAAAATGAAGTTATTGAACCCAAAACCCACATCCTTTTCAGCTACCATCTAGTTATTAGGTTGTTTTCAAGGGAGCCTGTGAGAAGCATTAGCACATTGGATTTTAAGATAGAGCAGTTGGGTATTATATCTGATACTTTCATTAGGGCTGTGTGCACAAAATTTTTATTTTGTTCTCTTCATTTGTAATTTCTACTCTTCAAAGGTTTGCTATTAATATCCGATGTAATAATGTATGTGAAAGTAGTTTCAAGGTAATTGAGTACCATAAACCAATAACAATTAGGTACAGTTTCTCTAACAGAGTTTAAGTGCGTGAGCTTGCAATCAAACTGCCTTAAGTTAGAGATTCCTAGCTCTGACATGCTCTAGCCATCAGGTGTTGGGCAAGATAGGTAATCTCACTGTTCCTCAGTTCCTCCTTGTTTAAAAAGAGAATAATAGTCCTGTCTATCCTATAAGGTGGTTGTGAGGACGAATAAGGTATAGTTGGTATAAATCTCTTAGCCTGGCACAGTGCCTGACTCTTTATAAGCACCCAATGAGGGTTAAATATTTTTGCTACAATAAATGGAATATGAATGAAGTTATTTGGCCCATTAAATGCTCAATTTTAGCTAAAGTGATTTTAAGATATGAGACACGTTTTTCGAATTTAGGCTTTTGTAGTGGGACATTTAAAGAGTTCTATCTTCTTTTGAATTTTTCAGGTCTCAGTTACTTAAATGTGAGAATTATTTTGCAAAAAGAAATCAATCAGGCATTTATTGGGGATCTGCCACATGTACTGTTATGTGTTATACATAGCAAAGAACATCAGCTATGGTTTCCATTTTCAAGAAGCTAGCAAGCAATTGGGAGATGCATTTATTACTGCTAAGTGATACAGGGCAGACTCGGTGTGTAAAGACGTGTCCTCCAAACCACTGCGATGGATGCCAGTGAAATGATATCTTTAACTTGATAGCATGGATTCAGATAACTGTTCAGTGGTTAGCCACAGCATAGTGTGACAATTTAGTAACTTACACAGGGACACAGAATTAAATCGTGGTCTTACCAGGTGTGTTTGCAATTGAAATGGCAGTCCATAGAGGGAGAAGGAGAGTTTTGTAGTTGATGTTACAGTGCTTATGAACCTGTAAAAGGGCATCCTTTTCCTGGGAGATTGTGAAAAACAGCGATGTCAGCACATACTGTGAGTATCCACACAGAACTGGTGCCCCTGTATCATTAACAATGAAGTAGTGTTGGCTGTTGCCAGGAGAGACAAACAGGCTGACTGAGGGTACAGCAGCTCTGCAGTGCCAAACCTAATGCCGTTTGGAGCCAAGACTATATTCCAGTGTATTTGATCATTGTAGTCTTTGCAATCTGTTTTTTTTTTTTTTCCTTAATAAAATTTGTAACGTCACAGTTCATGTGAAATTGTTGGCGTATATTCTATCCAAGTGATGTGGTTTGTTTTTACATTTTGGCAACTATTGCAGGCAAATTATGCTTGCAGAATGTCACTGCTTGGTTACCCTTAGCCTAATATAGTCTAAAAAGGTGGGTGTTGATCTTTATCTCAATATGCATAATAATAAAGACTTTACTGAACCATTGTATGTAATAGAATGAAGGACTCTGGTAGTACAGAGGAGATTGGAGAATGCAATCTTTGTACCAACCATGAACATAACTAATTTTTTCCCCAGAAAGTATATTAAAGTAACTCAAAAGGAAGTAAAAACCAAACAAAGGTGGTGATTTGTTAGTTTTTCTTCTCTATTTGTTTTATGCAATGACTTCTGTATTAGTCAGCCAAAGGGGTGCTGATGTAAAGTACCAGAAATCTGTTGACTTTTATAAAGGGTATTTATTTGGGATAAAAGCTTACAGTTACAAGACCCTAAAGAGTCCAAACTCTATTGTTATGTGTTGAAGCAAGGTGGCGGGCAATGTCTGTGAGGGTTCAGCCTTCTCTTTGCTCTTATGGCTTCCTGGGCCCAGCTTCTTCTGATCTCAGCTGTAGGCTGGAGGACTTGTTTCTTTCCAGGCCTTCTTAGCTGCTCAGGGTTCTAGTCTCTTGAGCTGCAAACTATCAGGTGAATGACTCATCTCTTTCCAGGGCCCAGGATCAAGTTCTCTCCTCTGCCCTATCTCTGGAACTCTATTCCTGTGTGTCTTCTGTGTTCCCCTTGAGTGAATGTCCATTTAGACAGCCCACCAAGGGGGCAGGGACTCAATGCTGCATGCCCTAATGACGTGGTTGAATCAAAGCCTTAATCTTAACATAATCAAGTAAATGTAAAACCTTTTAATTTAATACAACCAAAGGGTATCACACCCAGAGGAACAGACCAGTTTACAAACAAATCAAAATCTCTTTTTGGAATTCATAAATAATATCAAACTGCCACAACTTCTTTCTTTAAATTGAAGCTCTTACAGAAGAAATTAGCTACCTTTTAACCTTATTCTCTGCAGCTGAATGGCGCTGAATAGAGGCTCTTCCTCCTACTCCTGGGTCTTCAGGGCTCAGGGAGCTGTGCCAGCGCCAGCAAAGGTGTCTACGTGGTTGAGGTCAGCAGCAGTAATGCTGTGTATGGCAGGCAGGAGCTGGGGGCAGAATCACTCACAAATGCACTGCCTAGGGAAAATGGACTTTTTCATGAAAGGCTTTGCAGTATCCATGAACTGTGCATTGGTGTGAACTAAAAGGAGTTGGAAAAAAGTCATTGGAAAGCACATGTGGCTCAACCAGTTGGGCATCTGCCTACCACATGGGAGGTCCCAGGTTTGGGTCCCTGTGCGTCCTAAGAGAAGACGAGCAGACACCACCTCCCACAGCAAGACGCCGCTAGACGCCACCCATGCCACAACAAACAGTTGTCACAAGCCAGCAGATGTCACAGCCCACAGGGAGTGGATGTGGTTCAGGCTGTTGGGCACTCGCCTCTCATGTGGAAGGTCCTGGGTTTGGGTCCCGGTGCCTCCTGGAGAAGGTGAGCAAACAATGAGCAGACAGACAAGAGAACCATCTGGGGGAGAGGGGGGATAAATAAAGTAAATAAAAAATAAATCTTAAAAAGTCATTGTACTAGTGAGAAATTTAATATACTCTGTTTATTCTTTCTATTCTTTTTCTCTTTGTTTTTCATAGGACTCCATGAAGGTACCTCTCCTTTATTTTTATTTTAAAAAAATGTTTTATTTACAGCTTAGCGTACCCTTTTAGATATTAATATGAGGAATACTACAAAGAAGTTAAAGTAATTTGTTGAGAATAGCAAGAAAATGGTGCTAATAAATAAAATAGTGTACTAAATGATAACTAGTATTATCATATTGCCATGCCTAATGGTATTCAAAACTTTGCAGAACCTATAAAGAAGTTGGAAGGGAAACTTCTTTATTGTTCAGATTTTTAAAGCGTTTATATGCAAAACTGTCTACCTGGTTAGGGGAAAAATTAATGCCACTTCATTCTAATTCATTCGCTTCCTTCAAAAATGTAGATTCAGCTAATCAGTTACTTCATTTATGGCTTTTGGAAACCAAACTACAAAATGTGTGTGGCTTTTGGTTTTCTGGTTTTGGGTTTAGCAGAGGCTGGCATGGTATTTTAGCCTAAAAGTTTAAATTTCATAGTAAACCTAGACCATGTTCCCTTAAATTGTCTGAAATTTGGTCTTATAAAAGTTTAGGATGATTCATGCTGGCCTTCCTTCCCCAGATCATGGCTCATTTTCAGACTTGTATTTGAAAAGCTTTGTTAAGTTCAGGTGAAATATTTAGAGTTTGACACTGGACATTTCCCTGAATACTCAATTGGTTTCTGCCAGCGGTGAGCGTGATGACAGGGTTAGGTTTTATTTCTCAGGTGTTCCTGTTGGTGTTTCATTTTGCAGATCTAAATAGGGGGTTAGAAGGGAGTGCTGAAACAGAAGAATAAGTTTTTCAAGTGTGATGGAAACTATTCAAGGACGGCTGGTGGATAGAGTTTTGCTTGTTTCTTAGCATTTGGCTTCTTTGCATTTTATCAGCATCTTTGCAGGACCAGTCTTCTGAGAATATTCACCAACTCATCTCTTCACAGAGTTCCCAATGAAAGTATTTAAACAAGTCATGGCACAGAGGAGAATTTTAAAGATAGTGAGTGTTAGAAAATGATAAACTTGAGGTACACACCCATTTCTTGGCAAAAAGGTGCAAAAGAAGTGAGACTCCAGAGCAATTGTGAAAACTACCTTACAGAGGTTTAAAACAGGGGTTCTTAACCAGGGGTTAAGATTTCAGGGGGTCCATGAGCTTGAATTGAAAAAAATTAACTTATTATCTTTATTTTCTCTGACCCCTAGCTGAAATCTAGCATTTCCTTCACTTATGAATATATACAATAAATTACAGTAGGATTCATTTCATATCACATTACAGTTGCTGCACAACTCAAAAAATCGCTTACACTCATCCATACTTCGAAATTATGGTAGTTGTTCGACCCGACGCTAGTTGAGTGCCATAGAACTGTCACTACATTCTGACCGCTACATTCTGAGAAGGGGTCTATGGTTTTCACCTAACTGGCAAAGGGGTCCTTGGAACAAAAAAGGTTAAGAACCCCTGGTTTAAAATGATGACTTTGAAGTATTTTTTGTGTGTTTGTCAGTTTTATTTTCTTAAAAAAAAAGGAATCTTTCCTCACCAAAATACCATAATTCATGCTCTGGCCTATGTTCATTGTGGTGAACCATACAGCTATAATTGTGACACATTACATTGCTTTGAACCCTAGTTTGAGGTTTAATGCTTGACATGTAAAACACGTCAGTCTTCTTCGAGGAAAAATTTCTGTAACAGTGAAATCAGACTAAGTTTAACCATTTTAGCATGTTTCTTTTAAACAGAGTCATGAATTTTCTGAAATTTGTTTTCCATTAGTAATGAAAAAAGCTTGTGAAACTGTCATTGTGAATGAAGTAATTTTTTAGTGCACTTTCCATTTAAATTTCTGCATTGCCAAATATTCTTTTTTTGAATCTCTCTTTCATCATTCCCTTCTGCCTCCCTCTGTAGAGCTGTAATCAGTTTCCAGGAGCTCATCTGTCATCATTATGTATATAATTAACACAGTGTCTGAGGTGGTGTCATCTGAATTACTCAGTGGGGATAATGATTGGGTAATTTGGGTTGTCATGATTGACCCCAGATCTTCCTTCTCTGAAGGCTAATAGTAGATACTGTACCTTTCAGGTGAATAGAATATAGGGTTAAAGACAAGAAAGAAAGAAGAAGAAAGAGGGAGTAAGGGAGGAAGGGAGGGAGGAGAGGGAGTGGGGGAGAGAGAGAGAGAAAGAAAAGAAGAGAAAACAAAAGAAAAGAAAAAGGGTCTCCCTGGATGATTTTGGTTTCTTTTGTTTCCTTTTTTATTATTTAGTATGCTAAAGTTCTGTAGCATTAATTTTCCACACTCATGTTCCAAATTAGAGTCAATTTTCTCTGATATTTGTTGACATCAGAATTGATTTCAAGCATTTTAGTAATGAATCTATGCTGGAGTTAACAATGTGCCAGGCTCCAGGAAATTATACATTAAATCAAGTATTTGAGCACCCTGGAATTCAAGACTCTGCTTAACAGGTACAAAAGTCCCTAAGATGTGGTTTGTACCTTTAATGAACCTATGTTTGAATTAGTAAAATCAGTATGAAGAAGCAATTTAATTTTTCAGTAAGAAAAAATTGAATTCTGAACACTGTGTGAGGTTTTTCTTGAGAAGAACCCTGGAAGGAAATGTTCCAGGCAGTGAGGTGAGATGATTCAAGGAATGCTGGCTCAGATTTGCCCTTTCTCTTTGGTGTTGCCTTTGATTTCTTCTGCATCACTGCACACTGCTCCCCTGGTTTACTGGGAGGCAAGCGGTTGGTGGTTAAGAGAGCAAACGCTGATGTTGGAGGGCTTGGGTTGGGAATGCTGGACTGGTTATTTAATCTTCTGACTCTACTTTTTTACCTGCAAAAGGGGATGATACTAGAAACTTCTTTGGGTTGGGCCTGGCACCCTGTTAGGTGTTGAGTAATTGTTAGCTAATACTAGCTTTATACAGTTTTTCCTTTTAAAGCCCAAGTGTTGGCAAAAGTAATTTTGTTGTTGTCATTCACTCTTGCCAATGAGGCAGACTGGCATCATGGAAAATAATTTTTCTATATTAAGGAGCACAAGGGATGATAAAACAGTTACAGAGTACCTACCATATGACAGACACTGCTCTAGGTGGTTTAGGTATGCTATTTCATTTACTTATCATGGCAGATTTATGGAGTTGGGCAGCCTCAGCCCAGTTTTACTGATTGTAAAGTAACTTAACCTCTTGAACATCACTTTCCCTGAGGTCACTCAACTAGTATAGTATGACGTTAGAGCTGACTGTGGTTCTTTTTTACTGAAAATTTAATGTTTCTTCTACAAGGCCTCACAGAAATAGTTAGGAAATGACTCTCAGAACTGTAGAGAATCAGAGTATCTCAGGCTTCTAATCCTGAATAGCTTGTAAAACTTCACAAGCAATATTAATTTATTCAATAATATTTGCCAATAAAATTTTAATGAAACAGATTCTGTCTTACTAGCCTTCTTGTACATCTTCAAATGCTGAATACCACCTTATTTCCTGCTATCAGAGATGCCAAGGAGCCCTTAATCCATTCTGAGGTAAAACCAGTATAGTACTTAACTCAAGAAAGTAATTTTCTCATAACAAAATTTATGGGCAAAAAATTGCTTGTGTTTTAGAGCCTTGCCATGCATGGTGTGGCCCAAGGACCAGCATCACTTGGGAGTCTTTTAGAAATGCAGAATCTCAAGTTCAACCTCATTTCTCTTCAATCAGAGCCTGCATTTTAACAAAGTCCTCAATTGATTTGTATGTACAAATTTCAGACTCTTTCCTTTAGAAAACAATACAAGAGAAAAGTAACTATAGCAATTACCTGGGCAATATACAGTTATAAATATTGATAAGAGAGGAATACAAAAACAGTTTCTTTCCTTGATGAATTTATGAACTGTTTGATCAGTACTATAGTGTAGCAGTTGAAAGGTTGGTTGTTAGAGTCAGTCTGCCTAGGTTCAAATTTCTGTTCCCATACTTACTTAGATGTGTGGCCTTAGGAAGTTCCTAGCAAGGGCAGTAATGAGGATCAAATACTATCACACGTGGTAAATGCTTAGCATAGGGCCTGCCACATAGTGAGCCTTCAATTGGTGTTGGTTATGTACAATTCAATATGTATGCATTCTAGAATTTGATTGACGTTAAAGTGGTTATGATATAGCATGATTTGATGTATTTGGGAAAGGAGAATAGTCATATAGTGAAAATAGGATTTCAAGGCTTGGGTTCTAGATCTGGCTTTACCATCAATCTGCTGCATAACTCTGGACAAGTGACTTAACCTCCTTAAAGCTCAGCTACCCCATATGTAAAATGGAGATAGCAATACATGCCTTACCTACCTTGTAGAGTTTTCTGAAGGTCAATTGAAATAATAAATGTTAATTGATATTCTGAAAGCCCCTTTTGTATGGGGAGCTGGAGCTGAGTTAGTTGCCTACATAAAGCTGGGTACATGAAAGACCAGAGAAGATCAGTTATTTCTGTGACATTGTGATAAACAAATTGAAGTAAGATGGTAAGGAAGCATAAGCATCAAGAATAAGTTAATAACTTTATCCCATGTGCTTGTTACTGGCTCCTGACCATATATGGTCATAACCAGTGCAGTTCCTCATAATGCAAATTGTATTCCCTTGTTATTCAGTCCCATTATGTGTAGTTTGTGTTGAGAAAACTGTTCTGTAGAAGAAACATGTGTACTTCATAGAAAGTTGCCCTGCCTGTGGAACAGATACTGGCAGCCTGCGGGGTCAGATCCCAAATGCACAATCCATTGTATACTCAGTGGCAGGCCCAGCTCTTGTAGAAGCATAATGTATTACCCTTCTTTCTAGCCAGGATATTTTAACTTTCTTAGAAAGTTTTTATAAAATGGGTTAAGTGAAATATCACTCTGGCCAATATTTATTGGTAAAGTGTTGAGAAGATATTTTGTCAAATGATGAGTAGTGTTGATATCCAGTAAGTGTTATGGGTTACCCTGGAAAATGAACTGTGACAGCATTAAAAAGAACTGCAGCAGAAATCCTCTTATTTTAATGTAGTTCATTATTTCATGTAGTTGGTCTAGTAGCTTGCTGATAGATCAGAAGTCCCAAAGAGATCATAAAAAATTACACATACTTTTTGTAGTAAAATTTAACTAAAAACAGTAAATGTACATTCACCAAATATTTGATGTAAGCTGAAGACCTTTTCTCTGAGTGTGATCAGCTAAAGGGAGTTACACCCTATCTTAGATAAACCACATCTACAATGTAGAGTCCATGGTTTCTAGTTTCAGTTCTTAAAAGTGGAATGAGAACTTAGGTAGCTGGGAACCAATCTGAGGACAGAATCCCTTTAAATTTTTATCACCACACCTCCCAATATTTAAGGTGTCTTGACTACATTTAATTTAAAAATAGTTTATTTTAGCAACTTAATTTGAGCAATTTGGAAAAACTCCATTGAAAACCTTTCTTTTTATATTCATATTTCTTCAATTTATATAATATTACATTATATAATTTTAACAAGTACAGCTGGTATAAACCGGGTTAGGAAGAAAAAGAATGCACTCTTGGTATGCATTGGTTGGCAGTACCCAATGTGTTTGGGGTACCAGAAAGTAGCCTGTGAGAACTGAATGTTCAGTGTGTTTTTCAACCAGAATGTTTCACAGAGGGAAAGGGGAGCATCGCAGAGTGAGAATCAGCCAGTTTTTATTGCAGTGTGCATTTCGACAACTGGCTCTAAGGTTGCCTGTCATGAAATGAGACATTTTGTGTTTTTTTTTACGTGTGTATGTGTGTTTTTCTTTAATGTTTTGTGAAGACTAACTTAAGGTCATTTGGTAAATGTGCTATTCCATGAAACAAAGCTTCTATTCCCATGGGGCAAGAAGCAAGAACACATTTTTCTTTGCCACTGTGAATGTCTCCCTCTGGGCTTTGGAACTGTCTATAATACATAAAATCTGCACTGATTCTAGCCTTTAGTTGAAGAAATCCTGGCACACAGGTTGATTGGAGATGGAAATGAGTCATCTCATTTTTGTAGATGTAAAGGCATCTACAGTGACTTTTAAAGAGCTACTGAATTGTGGAACCAGTTATTTTAAAACCAAAAGGACCCTAATTTAAGGCCAAACAAAACCTTACATGTTTAAATTACTCGTGTTTTTAAATGAATGTGTCCTTTTGCTTCTCTGTTCAAAGAGCATTTTGACAAACAGTATAGTTGAAGTGTTTGGGAGGTACCTCCCAACCCCATCCCAGAGTTAACAGGAGGTTTAATTAAATGTGTTTAGAAGACAAAACTTTTTTAAAAAAAAAGAAGGAAAATCATTTATATCCCAAAAGTCATGCTTACTCTTGCCATTTCTGAGAGGTCAATACAATACTTTCACTCTTTCAGCTAATAACGAGGATGTGCCAAACTCTTGACAAAAAAAGAGCATTGGAATTGACAGCAGAAGCCTAGACTTCAAACCCTATCCTGGGTGACCTCTGATATGGCTTCTAATCACTCTGAACTTCAGTTTCTTCATCTACAAAATAATAGTGATAAAGCTGTTTTCATCCATAAAATTGGAATGAGTATACCTAACCTCATAGGGCTGAGATATTCTATTAAAAGCTCTTTGCACTGTGCTTGGCACAGAGTAAGTACTTGATAAATGTATCATTTATTATTTTAAAATTACAGAGGTGATTGCTTCAGGCCTTTACTCTTGAGCCTGACATTTCCACTTATGTAGGGCTTAGTGCCCTTTTGCAAATTAATAATAGCACTTCTGGACACATCTTCCAAGCCTATTTTCTCCTATCTCCTGCCTAGTGCCCCCAAATAGAGTGAAATTATAGCTAACAGACTAATAGCCAATTGCCTACATTGTCTGGTAGACCACTGGCCATCAATGAGCTGTGAATTTCTCTCCTCCCATTTCCTGTGGAACCACATGCGACTGAAATAAAGAATGGCAGAGCATAAAGGTTGGCTAGGCCTCCTTGCTCCTTCCCTTCTTCCCTCCCATCCCCAGTCCCCAGCAGTGAGATTATGGCTGCAGTCTTCCAGGTTCGAGCTTCAGCACGCACGGGACCTGCTGTCTCTGGCCATCAGACCTCCCCAGGTTGTATTTGTTTTGTTTTCAATGTGGCTATGTAAATCAGGAAGAAACTATCCCCAAAAGAGTTGTTTGCTCATCTTTTCTCCTTCCTCCCACATCATCACCCACCAGCTGTAAACAAGTGAGGGTAAAACATTGTGTACGACTTGGATATTGACATATATTTATGCAATCTCCATTTCTGTGAAGGGTGACCAACCTGAAAAATTTGCAGAGGACTGAATGATTTAGGGGTCTGGGAAAGCATCCTGGTCAACTTTCCTGAGTCTTTAGAAGAGTTGAGTTCTTTGCATCTAATGTTGGGACAGCCACATATAACCTCTCCATGCCCCAGAGAGGAGTAGACCTAGAGTGAAGGTAGACTAGCCCCACTCCTGAGGTTATTGCCTTCCCTCCATTCTAGCATTTTTCTGTAGATGAGGACCATTGAATTAATAACTTGGAAATCTAGGAAAATAGCATTTTGTATATTTCATTGTATTCCTTAAAAAGGCTGAAATGGAAAATATCTTTGTAGATATGAAAAGCTCCAGTGAAATTTTCCCAGTAATTATTGTTAAGACTTTTTTTTAATGTGCCCCTGGTTAAAATGTATAGATAATGAAATGAGGTGATATGCATAATATCAATATTTTGATTGTAACACCAGATTATTCTTCTCACACATTTTGAGTCAATCTGAATCATACCCAATTGCTCACTGAAATGTATAAAGCATCGGGGAAAAAAAAAGTAAACCCTGATATACATTGACTTTGTAGATACAGGAGAAGGAAAAATCCTGAGGGAACAGTGAGAGTAGCAACCACAAGATTTGGATGTCAGCCTTTATTACATAACAAAACTTGAGTGGGAAAAGCATACAGAATTTGAAAGCACTCGTGTAATGTAAAATGAATTTATTTTTACTCAGTATGCAGAACAGAAAAAATGGAAACCTAGTCATTGGTCTGAAACAATGAATTCCCTTATACTGCTTCGGTGAAGCTGAATGATGACTTAGATTTCATTTTTGGAAATGACTATCATTAATGTTCAAGGTAAAACCCAAAACATACATCATCACTGCTCTAAGAATACTTTAAAAAATAAAACCCACCTCTTTTATTTAAAAAAGAAAGAAAGCAAAAGGATCCTATACTGCTGGTGTTAGAATATTTTAAATGATACTTTAAAAGGAACAGGTTTACAGAGCAAATCCAAAGCCAATATTATTCATTTGTCAGTAGAAGGAGCTGAATGATGAGTTTGGTAAATGCTTTAAGACTTTTAACAAAATACTGTGAGAATAAAGGAATGACTCATTCTGACTGAGAGGATCTTAATGTCCTCCCAAAGGTTGAACTGGTTAAATAAGACTTTAACAAATGACTAACGCTTGATTTGGTGATGCAGTAAAGCAGAATTTTAGGTAAAAAAAAAAAACAAGTGTATAAGCAAAGACATAGAGGTGAGAAAGTCCATAGCACTTGGTGACTGTTGGTGAGTCCACCACTACTGGGTGAGTCTGTGTGCCTCTGAGTGTGTATGGGCGGGGGGGTAGAAATTGATGACAGGAGATGAATCTTGTATGGGGGATGCAGGCCAGATGGTGACCCACTTTCCGTGTTGTGCTAAAGACAGGGAGAAGCCTTGGGAGTGCTGTGATCTGACCAGAGAGCCCCAGTCACTGGATTGGAGGAACATTTCAGGCAGCAGCCTTTTCACTTATTTTTGTACAATTTTGCACCATTCTCCTCTTAGCAAACATCTGCTAGGTCTGTATTAGGAGCTTTCTCATTGGAATAACAGAAAACTTAGTTTCAAACTGGTTTGAGAACAAAATGGAGGTGTTTATTGACTTTCGTAACAGTAAAGTTCAAGGGTAGATCTGGATCTAGCCGTGCTGGAAACTTGGGAGCATTTGGGCTCTTTGACTTCCAGCATGGCTCCATGTGCTTTGTCATCAGGAATAACTGTCTTTCCTTTGGTCTCCCCCCTCCTTGTGGGCCCTGACAGCTTCAGAGCTGTACTGAGGCAGTTCTAGGTTCCACCCCATCCCTCCAGCAGGAGTCTCTGAATGACCTCCAGCATCATGGCATAATTTCTGAATCAAATTGGATAGTGGGAAACTCAGTGCTCTGATTTCTCTGACCAAAGGCTATCCTGGACTGAGAGGAGAGGGGTAGCTTCTCCAAGGAAAAAGTGTGGTCTTTTGTCAGAAAAGTGCAGGCATGGATGCTGAGTGACAAAAACTGACTTGCTACATAGACCTGGTTCAAAGGTCTCTTCCTCCTGCTCTGTCAAGTAATCCACTTGTTGCTCTTTCCTTTTGCTAAAGGACACTAATCAAAATGTCCTTTATGGTTCTCCCCCACTAGGCTGTGGGCTCCTTGAGAACAAGGATTCATTCATTCAGCATTAACACCTATTTTGTGCCGATGATCTTGCTGCTAGTGTTAGGGAAGCAGAAATAAACAAGTTTGGTCCATGTTCTCTTAGGGTATTTAGGAAAGAGTCAGATCAGAAATGTGATTCAAATACTCCATTTTACTGGTAGGGCTTAGATCAGGAAACTTCATTTCTATGAAAAGATTTAAATTTCAGATCTACCTTGAATTTTTATATGAAAAAATGGTGTATATTTTATTTTCCTCAGTTAATTTTTTTAGAAGCAAACCTTAATATTATGGCCATATACCTTTAAACACATAAAGAAAGCCAATCAAATAATTGTAGCCGCTTCTTTCTCCAAGATGTGAGCAGAAACATAAGTGTGATGATAGGTTTTCATTTATTTTTTTTTGCTTTGTCATATTAGAAAGTTTATTTTGATTATCAGTATCGAATGTATGTGAATGCAAGTTTTCATTTAAATAAAAATAGCTCGTGAAAATGATGCAAAAGAAAACGAATTCACAGGGTTGAACTCACCAGCATTGTCAGCATACAGATAAATATATGCTTCTTAATTTTCTTGTGGACCAAAATTTATTTTCCTTCTGTATGAAAGTAAAGTATATAATTAATTCACATCAGCTATAAAGTTGGAACATTTTTTTCAAGAAGGTCAACCTTTACAGCAAAACACTATTTTATAAATTGAAGAGAATGGCCATACTGTCATTTGAGAAGTAAACAATCTACTTACCACTTACAGGTGCCTGAGAATGTGTTGGGTGGTGACAATGGTGACCCTGGCTCTCTGGAGCTTCAGGAATGAGGAGGCAGACGTAGGAGACAGCCTTACTGCTAGTAGGTGTTGAGAAAGGCTTCCGGGGATCAGGGAGAAAAAAATCTTGAGAGATTAATGGGATTAGGGTTTGCTGGGCATTGTATGTTGGGCTGGGATTTTTGAGTTTTTACCCTACGAGCAATGGGAAGAAGCAGGGTCGAGATTGACTTCTGCCTGGGGCAAATGGGTAGATAGGGGTGCATTTCAGAAAACAGGCATCTCTAAAAGAAGGTTAGGCGTGGGGATTGAAGTCTTCAACTGAATTACCTGTAGAGTATGTAGAGCAAGAAGAGAGAAGGGGGCCTAGGACTGAGCAAGAGGGAGGAGGTAGACTAAAAAGAAGTGGCCTGGAAGGTTGGAGAGAAAAGGTGAGTGTGGGTGAAAGCCAAGGTAAACTTGTGTTTCAGAAAAGGGGCCCATGGACAAATGCTGCTGACAAGTGGTTGTGAGAGGAGAAGTGGCTTATGCCCATTGGATTTAGCTCAGTGGAGGTTATTGGGGGGTCAGAGCCATCTGTGAAGGATGGTGGTGGAAGCCACGGTAGAGTGCCCTTGGGAAGGGAGGAAATGGAGACAGCAAGTGAAGGGGAGGAAAGTTGGGAAGATAAAGTGGGGTTTGTGGAGGTTCTTGTTTTTAAGGTGGGAAAGACTTGAAAAATATATAAATGCTCTTGCAAATGATCCCATCAAGAAGCAAATACTGGAGGGTCCTGAGAAGGCAGGACGAGGTGGTCTTCAGACCACCACAGCAAGGGACCTTACCCCTGTTGTGACTAGAAAGAAGGTGTAAAGAAGAGGTGTGATGTAGAGGCAGTGACCACTGGAGGTTCTGAGGAGAGGGAGAGGGAAAAACAGGTGTAACATGGGGGCATTTTTGGGACTTGGGAATTGTCCTGAATGACATTGCAGTGACAGATACAGGCCATGATATATCTTGTCATAACTTACAAAATTGTGCGGGAGAGAGTGTAAACCACAATGTAAACTATAATCCACACTTAGTGGCAATGCTCCAAAATGTGTTCATCAATTGTAACAAACGTACCACACTAATGAAGGATGTAGCTAATGTGGGAAGATGTGGGAGGGTTAGGGAGCAGGGCATATGGGAATCCCCTATATTTTTTATGTAGCATTTATGTAATCTAAGTATCTTTAAAAAATTTTTTTTAAGTATATTAAAAAAAAAAGGTGTGTGTATGTAGGTGGATGGGCTGTAGAAGATAAGACATGTGATGGTTATGACTCAAGGTTGAAAGTGTAAATCACCTGGAGAGAGAGAGACAAAATGATGTGGAGCTTTAGGAGAAAAGTATATTTTTGTAGTGCATGACAGTATGGCCTCCAGAGTCTGGCCAGAAGCTTTTTAGCTATATCATTTCGTAACCATGTGGCTTTGGGTAGCTAGTAGTAATATTTTGCCAATGCTGTTTCATAGTTTGTAACAAATATTCACAACAGTGCAAGGAGTTGGTGGTGGCATAATGTATGTGAGCCCTGTATGATGATATGCATATCTGTTTTGTAAGTTCACAACTTTTACTATACGCTTATTTATGTATGCTCATGTATGGATGATATACTTCAATAAAATTTTATTTAAATAAAGAAGAAAAAAAAGCATGGAGGAATGTTTGGGAAACAGGATATTTCAATTTGGCTAGAGTGTAAGTTCCATGAAGATTAGGAGGCAAATTTGTAAAACCCAGCAGGGTGTATTTTGCCAAGCACCTGGCAGATCAGGCCAAGGAATTTGTATGCAGGCAGTGAAGAGCTGGGAGAGAAGTTCTGAGCAGGAGAAAGACATAATCACAGAACCACATTAGGAAGAATCTCCAGGAGTTGTGTGCTGTGTAGGTGGGGGATGGGAGAGATTCCAGAAGCTCTGCTTCTGCCCAGGTGAGAGGTGGGGAGGATTCTAGTGCACCTTAATCAGAGCAGGGAATGTAGGAATGGAGGGATGAAGCAGGGCTGGCCAGGGAAATGCATCTTCTGCCTGCAGGAGTCTAGGTGAGATCACAAGGGAGTGCATGAATCCCCGCAGAGGGAGGGTGGGTGCCAAAACCCCACCTCAGAACACTTAAGTGCTGGCAGAAGAAGAGGACCTCACAGGCAGTCAGATAGGTAGAAGTGTAGGGGAAGTACTGGGTTCCAGAAAACTTGAGGCTGAGCTTTAAAAATAAAATTTGGCCATGTTTGAAGAAAAGGAACATTATGAAACAGATATTTCCTGGGGCAACATAGCAGTTATTTCCAGAGCATATAGGAAAGAAGACTGACTGTGACAGTTTGAGGCTGGGTGGATCCCAGAAAACCATATCCTTAGGGCTAATCCATTTCTCTGTGTGTAAACCTATTGTAGGTGGGACCTTTTGTTTAAATTGCTTCAGCTAAGGACCTTTGATTAGATTGCTTGACCCAGGGTGGGTCTTAATCCTTTTACTGGAGTCCTTTATAAAGGGAGAAACATTCAGAGACACACAGAGAAACAGCCTTAGAGATGGAGAGAAGGAACCCAGAAGCTCAGAGAGGAACCCAGAGAAAGGAAGCCACAGATAGAGCAGCCTGAAGCTGAAGCAACGAGACCCGGAAGAGAAGCAGATGCCTCCATGTCCCTTGCCATATGAGGAAGGACTCCAGGATCAGCAGTGGCCAGTCTTCTGATGATGACTTGATTTGGACACCTTCACAGCCTGAGAACTGTAAGCCTTTAACCTAATAAATTCCCACTGCAAAAGCCGACCCATTTTTGATGTATTGCTCCCAGCAGCCCTTATCAAACTAAAACAAAGACTAAAGTTGAAGAGGGAGAAGAGAATTTGATGAAGAGGAGAGAAATTCTTATTTAGGCTGTACTTAGCCTCCTATTGTCATATGTTAAAAATCAGGATGAGGGTCATATTTTCATCCCTATTCCAGAAAAATTATTAGAGGCACCAGACATTCATCAAGCCACCAGCTGCTTGAAGGAATCTTTTTAATGCCATAAAGAAGCCAAGAAATTTTGATAGGATAGAACCTGTAAAAATAGGTTTGAAGAAAGGGAAATATCCAAAACTATGAATGTGTACTTGAAAGTATTGTTTCTTAGATCTAACAATCTTTTTTTTTTAATGCCTTAATATAGCCCCATACTTTGGTTAGAGAAGGCAATGTTTTGTGACAATTCTTAAATTGAATTTAATTTTACCTATATGTTTTGTTCTAATGGCACTTGTTATGAAGAAAAACCCTTCATAAATGGCTTCTAACTTTTCTCATTCTCTTGTACTCTTAATTCTGATTCTGAGGGTGACCATTGAGGTAGAAATCCTTTTCTTAGTTTATATTGCAAGTAGAAATCTAGCTAAGAATATCCTTTTAGGTTTTCTGAACTTAAAAAAAAAATACATATGAGCCTGCCAATGTCATTCTTCATCATGTGTTCCAATTCTAGGTAGTCACCATTTCCAGTGTGTATGTATCTGTCCAAATGTGAAAATAAAATAGCAGATACAATTCTCCATTAGCTATTTCAGCATTTTCTCAACTTATGAAAATCTTTTTCATTATCACCCTCTAAGGAGAAATTGGATTGAATTAAAATTATTAACTAATTTCATGCATTTAATTAATTAAACTTATTTTAATTTCTCATTCATGAGGCAAATCAAAAACTAAGTAATACAATTTTGTCAAGTTGGGCAGAAAATTATCATGGTATCTAAGTGTTTTTGCCCTAGGTACCAATGTTTAGCCACTTTAGGGGTACTGTCGCCCCTCTTGAGAATGCATAAGCTACTTGATTAAGATTACTCTGGATTTTGTGTAGTAGACTGAGCACTGTGGATATAAAGGTTCATTCCTTTATTGAGCACCTAATATATGTTGGGAACTAGGCCAGTCTCTGGGAATATGTCTTTAAGGAACTCCTAGATATGTAAACTAAAATATTCTACTCTAATAGATACACTCCTAACAGACTGAAGTGTTTGTTACAATCCAACTCCTGAAGGGCATGAGTTGGTGTGGCTGCGGGACCAAAGAACACACCTGGTATTTAGTCAGGCATAAGCTTTATTGGGACTTATGGACAGGAGAGTCTGTCTGATGGCAGTGGTTCAGAGAATGAAGATAGTGCTCTGCAAAGAGACAGGAAAATGAGGGGTGATATAAGGAGTAACAAGGACATTCCATAGGATATGAGAACAGAGTTCCTGTGGGGTCACATGAAGTGTACACATGGGATCTGGTGATATTTTCAGTACACTTCTAGGAAGGACGTTTACCAAGGACGTTTACTGCTTTGGGAAGATTATACTTTATGATACCCATCTATACATTATCTCCCCTCTTGAGAAGGTTGTTAACCTTTTTTTTTTTAAGATTTATTTTTATTTATTTATCACCCCCCCTTGCTGCTTGTGCTCACTGTCTGCTCTCTGTGGCCACTCAGTGTGCATTCTTCTGTGTCTGCTTGTCTCCCTTTGTTGCATCATCTTGCTGCACCAGCTCTCCATAGGCATGGGCAATCAGCTCTCTGTGGCGCAGGCCAGCTTCCCTTCACCAGGAGGCCCCGGGAACCGAACCCAGGGCTTCCCATATAGTAGACGGGAGCCCAATCAATTGAGCCACGTCCGCTTCCCAGTTGTTAACCTTTAACTTATGTTTAGGTCATGCAGGTGGCTACGTGCTGAGGACTTAAAGGGAGGCCCTGGGTTCCCACAATGTCGAATGAATTATTGAAGTGTTAGGGGGTCATTAATGTAGGAGTGACTAATTCTGCTGGAAGAAGAAGGTTGGGGAAAACATCACAGGACATGTACGTTTGACGGGGATCTTGAAGGATGAGTTCGACTTTAATCCAAGGTAAAGAATCAAAGACATGAAGGTGTGAAAGTGCCTGGCTTATTGAAAGACTCATGATTTGAACAGTGTGTGGAGGCCTAAGGGAATATGATGGGCAGAAGAAATGGTGAGATGTGGGATATATTCTGAAGGATATTGAAGAAGATTTTGCTAAGAGATTTGTATTTTATTCTTTGAGCAATGAGGAATTAACAAAGTAAGCAAGAGTGTGACACTCCAGGAGGCCATGTAAAATGCTTAGGTTGTGTCCTATCCAAGGTCTCCACATTAAATGAAATGCTCTTCACATCCTAGACGTGGATTAACTTGCGAGTGGGCTGGTGTGGAGAGTCCAGGCTTGAGTTCTGGAGCTACGGAGGAGAGTGCCTCTACATACACCCACTCCAGCTCACATGCCCATGCACGTGCACACTCCATGGATATGCTTAATGACATACACGTGTGTCTGCTGCACCACATCAGCTGCCTTCTGGATGTCCCCTAAGGTGACTTCTCTTGCCCATCTGCCATTATTAGACACCTAGCACCCATCTCCTGCCTGACACAGCCCCCTTATCTAGAAGGCATGGGCCTATGGAAAGTGCCTCCTTCTGGTTTGTGACCAGTTGAGAGTATGGGCTTGTGTGTGTGCAGGCAGAACTATGCCTCACAAACTCCCTTGAGCTTTCAGGGCATGCAATAATATACTAAATTAAAATCTTCATTAAAGAAGAGGAACCTTTTTCCAATTTACACAAAAAATTGAATGTGTAATGACAGTAAAGGTGATATGATCAGGAAAGTGTTTTAGAAAAATAATCTTGGTGGCAAGATGGAATTTGGATTAGATAGGAATTGGGACATGGGGAAAGGAGATGGTCAAGAGAGTAACACTTTCCAAAATTTGACTCTCTCCTTGACTGGAAAAAGCAGGCATCCCTGGGCATGGGGGAAGAGAAGCCTATAAAACACATAATGGTCCAGCATATAAAAGGTAATTAACAAAGTGTGACTCCCTTTTTCCTCTGTTTCTGTTTACAAATCTTGCCTGATGACTATCTTTGTGGGGAGTGCTTAAGAGTAATATTTTTTTCATGCTAGTCATAGGTTTGTTATTTTGCAGCTTTGAAGATTTCATGTATATTCAGTATTCTAGTACCATGTTGATCAAGAAGTCCTAAGGATGTCAGTGAACTTCATATATCTTGGGACTCTTAATATCCTTGAACAGTTAAAAAACAAAACCACAAGGAGTTTAAATAGCTTGTTCAAGCTTCCACAGGCGTGTTTTATGGCTGAGCAAATGGCAGTATTAAAGAGCTAAATGACTCCTTTTGTTTCACAGTAGGCTGGGATAGAGCCAAGACGTGTGTTCATTAGTATGTTCTGCTAAGATTCCAAAGTTGAAGCTGGACAAGGCACTGATTGGGGAGGCTGTTTCATCTAACCTGAAAGCTTATTCATGTGGGACTTAGTTCTGAGGGAAGGAAAAAGAAGGACTCCTTTGGCCTGGGTATTGGAAATATTCAGGTTATTTGGTCCTTGTAAAGAGGAGCCTAAGATATCCTCTAGTCCAATGGTTCATTTTATGGGTAAGGTAATTAGACCCCACAGAGTCTGTGACTTGGCTGAAATAACATAGTTATTTGGTGGTAAAACTCTGACTCCAAATTTAGTGTTTTTTCAATTAATATGTTATCTACCTATAACTTAAAAAAAAAAAACACACATGCAAAGGCTCACTGAGCTTGTTAAAGTGATTTGCATTAAAAAGAAATGAGAAAAAGTAGTGAAGCAATATTTAAGTAAAACATCTGATTGCTTTCTATGAACTTTAAATTACAGAGATTGTGAACAGGGGCTATAAAAATCAGTCACTGAGGATATAGAGAACTTAGTTTAAGGGCAAATAGGAATGCTTCCCTTTTGTGATGTAAATCAGTATAGAATTGCCTAGATGTAGGCTATCTTTTAACTCATGAGGGTCTTGTAAAAGAATAATAAATGTGCTTTCTATTTGCAGTTTCAGCTAACCTCTATAAATTAGAAAAATAAATGGATGCTGGTGAATCTGAAGCCTAGAGAGCCACTTGATAGGTCTTCCCTCAAGAGCTAGATGTAAGTCTGTATTTGTGTGTTCAGAGGGTAATATATCTAGGATGTGCATTACAAAGAAACAAAATACAAATTTTTTGGTTCCCAGAGGTCTAAGATCTTTTCTACTTCTTTAGATTATATCAGATAATTTATAAGACGTGAAACTGATAAAAGGCAATGTAATGCCCCATAATTCTGTACAGTAACTCACAAAAGATCTCTGGAATCAGTTTGCTTTTCTTATATATTAACAGTTTGTGAGGAAAGGAAGGAAACCAGATCGTATATATTTAAAAGTGTGCACAGATGCACCCAGAATCCAGAGATAAGTGTTTGCATTTGTTTAAGTATTTTATTACACTGGCAAATTACAAAGGGTGGGGAAATGGGACATGAGGGATCATACTTTGTGAAATTGTTATTTTAGAGCTCCCTTGCCCAGGGATGCTTAAGGAAAATAATAAGACATTATGTCTGATTTCCATGTATGACTCCTTATCTCTAGAGTAGGTGACCCTTCAAGGTCATCTCTTCTGCCCTGCCACAGGCTTATAGTTTCATGATTCTTTCCAGGCTCAGTCAGGCCTCAGCAGAGTTGAGAACATTTTTGTCACCTACTGTGACTTTCTTCATGTTACCACCTTCTGTTTGTTGATTTTGATTTATTTTTAATACATCAAAAGCAGAATTATTGGGGACAGAGGAGCAACTCCAGACGTTTTGCATTTTTTTAAGGGTTGGGATTTAGGGCTAGTCTAACTCTATTGTACATATACAAATATACAGTTATATTTATACATAAGTATATATACAAATATGTATCCTTTATAGTTGTATGACTTCCCTCATAAAATTTCAGACCTATATCACAAATCAGAATGATAATTTTAGTTAATATGATAAATATCTAGATATTTTAAGGTATCATAGTGGATATGATTTCAAATAAAATGTACAGATAATTTTCTAAAATTATGTTTTTTTGAGTATTTTCTCTCTAAGGCTTTTATTTAAAGGTTTCCTTTGCTGTAAATACTCTGGATTCCTTAGGGAATTGATATGTGTAATCTGGAAGTAGCTTTGGACAGATTTTCTCTTTTCACTCTTTCTCCTGGATAATATCGTTCAGCCTTATATTTATTATGAGATTAGAATTGTTTGATGGGTAGAGGTACTGAGAATTAACTATGGCTGGGTGGCACATCCTCCTTTCTTCCCAAATTGGCAAAATAACAGTTGTTTAAGCATTCTATAGGGCAGTCACCTAATTAAATGGAGTCATATTTTTGGAAGCCAGTCATTTGACACATCATTCATTCCGTCTTTTAGTCAACAATAGCTACATCATATAGTAATTGAGAGCCCAGGATTCTAGCTTGCCTCCACCCCCAGGCTGTGTGACTTGATTGTGTAACAATCTCTCTCAGTCCATTTCCTTCTATATACATTGAGACTAGTTACAGTGCCTACCTTTCAAGGTAGTTGTGGAGATTAAATAAAACAATATGTATTATGGGAGGTCCCAGTTCGGTTCTGGTGCCTCCTGAAAAAACAAAAACAAACAACAAGCCAAACAAACAATAAAACCAACTCAGGGAAGCCGATGTGGCTCAGTGGTTGAGCTCCAGCTTCCCACATGCAAGGTACCGGGTTCAATCCCCGGCCCCAGGTACCTCAAAACAAACAAGCAAACAAAAAACCAATATGTATTAAATGTTCTCTCTGAGCTTAGTACATAGGAAGAACTCAGTAAACATTATTAAGTACTTACTACATGAAAAACATTGTGTATGTATATTCAGGAAAATTATAATGTATTTGAGAGGCATACTTAAATAACTTATTTAATTTGCATGAGATTTGTCTATTCTACCATTCTGTGGCTTGCATTCTCATTTGAGCCCCATAATAATATGAAAATAAGTGACCATGAATAAGATGAGTAGAAGTCACCCAAGTTTTCATTGATCTCAGAAAGTTATTTTATTTTTAATTTCTTTCAACTCTTCATGACTAAGGACAGAACCAACCCATTAAGCCATCTTTCCAACCCTTTGATATATTCATTTTATTCCCAACATTTCTTGATGGTTTTTATGTCAGCAATATAAATGTGACCTTATATGTTTTGCCTTGGAAATTAGAGTATAATGTCTATTTCTCTAAGACAGAGGGTCTTAACCCCAGCTGCATATTAGGATCACCTGGAAGAGATTTTAAAAGCTACTGATGAAATACAGATGCCTGGCCCCATGCCCCAGAGACTGATTTAAATGGTCTAGGGCAGGCTGCTGGCATCAGTACTTTTTAAAAAATATGCAGCCATTGTAGAAACCACTGCTCTAAGGAATACTTTTTTGTGCATACACCCAATCCCGTACTTCCACCTCCAAATTACAAACCTATTAAAGCTCATAAGCAAATTCCAGCAATTCTTGACACTGTAAATTTACAGCTGTTAAATTAGAAGGGATATGTATCAGCTAAGTGTATATACTGCTTGTAAGTATTTGAAGTCTGGTTACATATTATCAAGTGTAGATTAATCTCAAAGTGTGTCCTTGGATAGTAATGATTTATTTTAAGTTGTAATAACTTTATATAGAGGAAAGAAAAATTCCCTTGATTTCTTGTCACTCTGTAAGATGCTTTATCCTTCTTTAGAGATTTTGATTACACTGATTTATGAAAACACTTATTTTGGCTTACCTGGTTAATCTCTAATTTTTCCAGCCACAAAATGTGTTCAGCCATCCTGAGACAAGTTCATTCATAACCTTTGGGGAAGATTCCCTGAGGGCATGAATATTCATCATGTCTCTGATGATGGAATATACCTTCAGTGAAGGAAGTTGCTTGTTTAAAGAGACTTAAATTTTAACAATTATGCACTACAGGTTTTGTGCTGAAATGAAAGTGGTCATTGAACTGTGAGTGGTTAATTCTGATGTTTGTCTGCCTTTGGGTGCACTAGCACTATTTCTGTTCTGCAGGTCTGGCAGCTGTTAGATATATCATGGATGTTTGCTGAGAATTAAGTGTAATTTTGTATACAATAGCTGCTGATTGGATTGCCCAGGTTTTTGTGTGTGTGTGAGGTTTTTTTGTTTTTTTTTTTAAATTTGTCCTCTCACATGAAGTCGGTTAGATTGGGGGATTTGCTTCAATTGCTAAAGATTGCTTTTAAATATGCAGCTTGTTAGGTAACTGAGCCACAGTTGTTGCCATAAGCAGCTGTGTTGTGTGTATTCGCTTGAATACATGGTAAACATGCTATGATTGGAATAATGAATATTGCTTAAAAGAGAGACCATCCTTCAGAGAGGACATAAATTTGGCTGGTAAACGAATGAGTGCAGACCTTGAACCTTAGGATGTTAGATTTGTGAGTTTCCCTCTTAAAACCCATGTGAGACTATCCTGAATCCCTCTGCTTCATTTCCAATATCTATATTCATTTTTCTTGGCTCACCTACTCTGAGTCTGGATTCTGATAACTAGAGAGAATTTTAGATGCTAATACCAGACAGAATTTGTTTTAAAAATCTCACCAAAGTTCCACTTATTATTATCATTTTGGGTTGTTTGTGACAGGGAGAGTATTTCCCTGGTGTTTTATCTCCAGAGGGAGTAAAGTTCTGGGACTCACCTTCCTGTTTTCTTTGTGATAAATGATTACCTAAAATGCAAATGTTAATGCATAGTTTATCTGAGTTTGTAATTAGAGCAGGGCATTCCAAGCAGTGATTAAAAGGACTCTCTGCTCATAGAATCTTTTTGACTCTCAGGAAGAGGTCGGCTCTTGCTGAGCTGATTGCTACTCCTTTTCTCATTAGGAGACAGCCTGCAAAAAGCAGTGCTTCTGACTTTTTTCTATTCCCCCGAATGGCAAGGAACCTTGCCTCCTTTTCAGAGTTCTTTCCTGTCTTAGGGTAAATGGTGGGCAGTTTGCTGCCTAATGATGACTATGATAATGTAAAATAGCCTCTGATTAAAGACTGGCTCAGTGAGCTCAATGGGAGGCACATTACTGAGGTGGTGTTGAGGGAATTCTCTTGCATATTCAAGACATAAATTGCACTCATCAGAGGACTGTCAGTTAAAAGTAATTTAGAATGTGCTTTTCTGATTTCAAGGAAAAAATGCCAAAATTTTTAAATCTTTTTCAGTTGGAAGGATGGGAGAGGAAAAATCATCTCAGAAGTCTGGCTTTAGGCCTACAGACAGGCAGCACTTTGGGACTTAGCAGTTGTTTTGTCCTTGGCTTATGAAGGACAGGCTCCCTTTGTGGTTACAAAAGTGACTGCAAAAGAGGTTCTTTTCATATACTTAATATTCATAGAAGGTTTCCTATAAAGTTGCAGAAGGAGGTAGTTTGATCTGCCCTTTCACCTTGCACCAATCTGCTAGTTATATTTCAGCTAAATAATACTAAGACCTTAACAGAATTTAACTTTGGAGACTAAAACTAATACTTGAGTGGGGAAGCTAGGAAAGCCATTTATTTGCTGTGGTTCCTTCTTCCCCAGAAGGGAAAGGGGATGTCCTTCTATGAATTGATACAGAGCAAATGTGGGTTCTTCCAGATGAGCTGTAAAGACCAATTCCTGAGACACGGGCGTTTCAAAGAGAGAAAGAGTTTATTTGCTTGCATAAGCAAAGGAAGTCAATGGCCTTGTGGGCCCCAAAACTGCCCTTAAAACTGCATTTATAATCCCTGTAATTTCTGAGTAATATTTAGGTAATCTAAGCACCTTTAAAAAAAAATATATATATATATATAACAAATAACATTTATGTAAACAAATGAACATATATGCATATGTATTTATATATCATTTTACAAATATTGGTATGTATTGTGAAAAATTTGATTTTTACCCACAATAAAATAAATAAATAAATAAATAAATAAATAAATAAAATGCACCGGTGTAACTGTTAAAAAAAAAACAACAAAAAACTGCATTTATATATATATATTGCACTCTCTGTCTGCTCTTTGTGTGTTCTTCCGTGTCTCCCTGTCTTCTCTTTAGGCGGCACCCGGAACCAATCCTGGGACCTCCAGGAGAGGACAGTGGCTGCTCAATCTCTTGCACCTCAGCTCCCTGATCTTCTGTGTCTCTAATTGTCTCTTTTCTGTGTCTCTTTTTGTTGTGTCATCTTGCTGCACCAGCTCTCCATGCGGGCCAGCACTCTGCGTGGGCCAGCTCTCCGCGTGGGCCGGCTTGCTTTTTGCTAAGAGGCCCCGGGAATTGAACCCTGGACCTCCTATATGGTAGACAGGAGCCCAGTCACTTGAGCCACTTCCACTTCCCTAGATTTATTATCACAGTAGTAAGTACACACAAGGGAGAGTCTTAAGTTTAGAGTAATGATAAACAGGGGTGAGACCTGTTTAGAATGACCTTATAATAGCAGGTCTAATGACTATTATAATAGCAGCCAGTTTTAGCAATTTCAGATATTAACGTTTTGTTATTTTATAACATAAAGGCATCTATATAATGATTTTGTAATCATAATTATTTGTTAATTCTTAACTTTCAGTTGTAGTTTCAGGCTTCATTTTCATATATTTGTTGATAGGGTTATTAGGTTTAGGAAACAAAAATTGTATGGGGCATGCTTATACTAAGAAATGCTTCAGTGCTTATCTGAAATTCAAGTTTCACTAGGTATCCTGTATTTTACCCGGCAACCCTAGATGCAGATAGTGTTAAAAGAGAGGGATGGAGAGAGGGAAAGGGAAAGGAATAACCTTGCTGATATTTGGTGGGGAGAGGTCAGTAAAAGTGTTTCCTGAGTATTACAACTGTGAGGAAAACTGACTTCAGTCCAGTCTACTACATAAGCTAGCATTTTTCACAGCTACACTACAAACAGTGAACAGAGGAAAATAGAAGAAATTACACTGGCAGTAGGAAGAGTAAGTTTCATAGACGACTTTTGACGATGAATGCTGTTCCCTCTGATACTGGGAAATGAAAAGTAGTTTAGTACAACTGAAAAGGTTCCTTTTAGATGACTTCATCTGATATCTTCATTTCTTCAAGGAGGAAACTAAAACTGAGAAATTAAGAGGATGAGTTACCTGGTCGCATTCCCATTATTGTTAAGAGGTAGAAGCAAGACCAGCACCTTGGTCTCTGACCCTCTCTTTTAAAAGAGTAAGACTTTGACCTCCCATGAATTTAAAGTCAGTCCATGTAAAACCAAGTTCTTTTGATGATGGAGACATCTAAGTAGGGCTTTCTTATGTAAAAGTTAGTATTGCAGAAATAGAAGCAGCAATTGCCAAATAAAACCTTCTCAATTTCAGTAACTCTCTCCCTCCTATTAGGGCTAAATTCAGTCTTCTTAGCACATATTCTTAATCTGTTTGGTCTCCTATAGGTAGCATCTCAGGAAATTTGAATTAAATTATTTTAATAGTTTCTAAGTCTATCACTCAAAAATAAGTATTGTCTGAATCTCTCTCAAGGAATTTACAGTCTTGCTGTTACAAAATATACCCACATAAATCATTACAAAAATTGGTCAAAAACTAACAATTTTAGTTAACTAAAATCCATTATGTTTGTAGATAGTAATGTTGTCAGGTGTAAGGAACGGGGATAGTTGAACTCAACCTTGAGAGGATGATGGTCGTGGTGAGGTAGGGAAAGGAGGGCAAGCAAGATGTTCTAGAAACCCAAACATTGACTGTAACATAAAATTTGTGCTTGGAAATAGTGTCAGTTAGTGTTACCACAACCCTCATCACCCTGCCCCTTCTGACCTCTAACTCTTCCACTCTTACAGTAGAACCTGGAGTCTGGTCTACTCATTCTGCTGCTTCTCTAAAGAAGCTTTTTCAGTCTGCAGGCCACTCCCCCATCTGATTGGATAGAAGATAAATTGGCAAATGAGTCCATCTTGTGACATGTCAAGAATATGGCTCAATAATGTTAAATTATTTCATTCTTCAAATGCATGTATCTGTCTTCTGCATAAAGATATTGCCAGTTCATTTGAGGTTGTTATTCTTAATTGTTGCTCCTCCCATACCTAGCACCTGGTATGTATTCAGTAAAACAATTTGTTCCTAGGTGTTTATTGTTCCATTCCCTTGAAGACCTTGCTTGACTCAAGAGAAAATAGGAGAGAAATGTAAATGCTTTCTGATGGAAGGGACCTTCTCTTATTCATCTTTAAATATCCCCTCGGTGCCTAATAGAGCACCTGGACCATGCAGCAGCCCAGCACTCAGTGAGTGTATGTGTGGAAACACGGCCCTGTATGATTGAAAGGACATACATTTTATGAGTGAGGGAAATAGAGACCGTGAATGGTTAATAACTTTCCCAAAATTACCCAGCAAATTTTAGGCATTAGAATCCAGGTCTATTTAGTCTAACTAGTGCTTTCTTATTAGGATGTCTTGTTGTTTCTCCTTGTTGCCTGGTGGCACAGTAACAGTTTGCTGGTTTCAAGGTGTTGGATTACCTGCACCTCTATGGCATGCCTCTACCCTTTTCCACGTTGTTACAGGAGTAGAGCAGAAGGAGCACCTAGGAGTCAGGGGACTTGGTTTTCTTAGAGAATTCATTTAACTCTGAGTTTCTGTTTCCACATCTGTGAATTTAACACCATATAAACTTTAGGACCCAGTGGTTTCCACTCTCCTTCAGTTGACCAATCAACTCAACAGGATAACCGTGGACTTTGGACATTAACAATCTTTTAGGTGTTGGATGCCCTGTTTTCAGTTCTTCTTTTGTTCTGGTCCAGTTTGTTTGCCATCACAATGCCTGTGAAGCGTAACACAGAGCAAAAGGACATGCTCTTTCCGAGTGTCACCCGTGGTAGAGTAAAGCTTCCTGAGAAAGAGAGTCATTGTGTGACGAAACCACTGCAGCTCCCGCTGGTGAGGCAAAGAAGTGTGCCCTCTTCACCCCTTTTTAAGTGCTGAGCCTACTCAGAAGGATGTGATTTTTCTGGAAGGAAATGTCTACAGTTTTGGCAGCAGAACTGAAAATGAAAAATTGAGCTTAACCTATTTCCTTAGCAGTGAGTGCCCTGCATTGTCCTCTCAGGCAGTATGAAAACCCTTGAACTGAGAAACTGACAGCTGCAATCAGACACTTGCATTGAGGGAAACATCATGAATTTTAATAGGAGTGCTGCTACTAGATGAGGTTGGGAGAGGAAAGAGAGCCAAGCCAATTCAAACAAAAGGAGCAGAAGGGGGTTTATTATACGTACAGCTCATGCCAGTGATGAGAGTAATATTCAAATTATTTATCCCACAGTGATTTTGATGATTTAAGAGGGAAAGATTGCTGAATTCTTGTGAGGTGGAAAGGGTTATGAATCTTCCATGATTATTAATGTCACTGTACTGAAGGCAAAGGGGACGGGTATATCAAAAAAGTGACTTGATAGCAGGAGCAATTCTCAAGCACTGGGCTTAAACCATACCAGGAAATGAGCCTCGGGAATCGCAGTCACCGCTACACAGATAAAAGTGCTTCCCTCATGGACAGGCATAGACACACACACCCAGAGAGCCGTGGGGTATGACTGGTTTCAGGACGTCCTTCCTGTCAGCCTTTTTTATTATACATAGCATTTCCCTCTCGAGTGGCCAGCCACCCAGCATCCTGTTTATGATGGGTTGGATGTACTTGAACCTCTTTCCATTGTCAAACCTCGTTCAGGCAGTGGATGCTTATGGGTGTTAATATTCTCACAAGGGTCCCCTGAGTAGTGAAGAATGTAGAAGCAGAGCTTCTCTTCTTAAAACAAAGTCCTGGAGCGCGGGTGTAGTTCAGTTGAATGCCTGCTTTCCATGTATGAGGTCCTGGGTTTAATCCTCAATGCCTCCTAAAAAAAAAAAAAAGTCCTGTCCACTTCCTTAAAGTCACATCCAGCCCAGTCATGTTTGTCAGAAGCTGGGACTGCTTTGGGAGAATCAGTGCAACTGTGAGATACTTTGTTCCTATTTGTTCATCTGGCCAAGGTTGTTTTTAGAACGGGATCAGAGTCTTTATTAAAATAGGAACAAAGTCACCTCGGAACCTCACTTTATGAATAAATCATGAAGTTTTGCTTTTTTTAATATAGTAAAGATGGCACTTAAAAAATACATTATAATCTTTGCTTATCAAGTTCCTCTGTTTGTGAGGTGATTTATCCCAGGAAGATTTAAGCACTGCCCTTTAGCCAAAGACAGTTGCCTGAGAAAGCACAGGCTGACATTCTGAATGCTCTTTAGGAAATGCTGAAGAAAACTGTCACACATTGGACAGAAGCAACAACTGTCATTTCAAAATGAGATATTAGAAATGGAAGTAATTTACTAGTGTAGGGTCTAGTCCTTCTCTGGTTGTTGGAGGGGGCTGAGATGAGCGTTTCTGTGGTGGGGAGCGGAGGCTCAATCCAGACTAAGGCAGCTTACATGAGAAATGGAGTCCCTTTACCAAACTGAGAAGAAGGGGCTCATTGTTGATCCCCCACCAGGGCTTGTCACCAAATGGTGGAGGTGGTGGTGAGGTCTTGGTGGGAATGGTTTCATACTTAGTCTTTAATTGTCATCTGATGCATTTATATAGTTGTAATTTATGTTTGTTTAAATAATTGGTTGCACTAAAGATAAAATGCATCACAATTACTGTAACCCATTTTGGCACTTCATGTTTTCGTAAGGTGGAAAAGGTCCCATCTCTCAATGTCTGAAAAGTCCTTTTCTTCCTTAGCTATATCTGGCTCCTTCCCTACCTTCTTTGCCTGTTCTTCCTGCCCGTATAGCTCCTGACATTGAGATCTTAACAGGGGAACCATTTATCTTTGCCCTGGTGTAAGGAGAGTATTCCCTTGTTTAAGCTGCTGGAGATAAACTAGTTATGGTGGCAGAGGGTGGGTAGATGTAGTTTATCATGGTAATAACATTTACGATCGTGCTAGTAACCCAAACTACCTTACTACTGTGCTGACATACCTCCCTCTCCCTTCTCCTCATATGTCTTCTGTCTAAATCTTCATTTCCATCTATTTTTCTCATGTCCATGCATATCATCCTGGTAGTAAAAGCTGCCCCCACCCCATGAGTCTAATGCTATGAGCCACTTGAACCTGAGGTCCCTGCTACTCATCCACTCAGTGACTACTCCCTGTGTGTCTCCAGTGCAGCAACGGTGCTGGATGCTCTGGGTACAATAGGAGAAAGATAGAAGCACTGTCCAGTTGCTAGATGCTTTGCCCATCTTCCAGGTGCCCACCCTTGATATTCTGCAGTTTCATCCATCCACCTGCCTAGGTTCCTAATTACATTCTCACCCCACCCTGGCATTCCAAGGGTAACTTCTGTTCATATTGATGGAGAAATAATGTACCAAAATGTCTTCCTGGGGAGAGGCTGAGAGGCCTCAAAGTTGTGTTGAGGCAGGATCTTCTCTCAGTCATTCAGGTGCCAAGATGGATTGGAAAATATCCAAGAAGGAAGGAGGCTCTTCTTTTCAGGCTAAATAACAGCCTCCTTGTTGGGAAGGGAATAATCAATCCCAGCTGGAGAAAAGAGACTACATTCCCTTTGCTTTTCCATTCAAATCTAATCTTATGACATGAGTTTCTGACATGAGTAGCATTCTTGCTCAGATTCGTGACCCCAGGGGAGAGGATGGTTATTTAATACAGCTGCTCTCCAAGTAATGCATATAACTTGATGATAAATGCTTACAGACAACTTTCCTTCCTCAGTGGTCCCAGTCCCAGTTTAATTGACACCCCTGGAGATTTGGGGGAAAAAAAGATGTTTCTTTGAAAGAATATCATGTCTCTGGATGCAAGAAAAAGATAAGAAAGTCTACATGTGTACAGTTCATCAATATTTCCCACTTTATGAATTTCTTCAGGGATGGATTCCTTTTCTGCATTCCCTATGAAACAAAAGTTTCCTGTGCCTTAAAAACTTGTCTTGTGTTACAGTGTAGAATAAATCTGACATGACTTTGTATTTCCTTTCTTTGTTATGTCTTTTGAAAGGAACTTATTTCTATGGATTAGTGATTACGAATCACCTTGCTGTTTTTCTTCTGAAACATTAGATATAGATTTAAATACTTTCAGGTTTTAGTAATTTAAAAATTCTGTTTTTCAGAGTTTATACTTTCTTGGGTCAAGAAACCCTGTCTCCTGGAATAACAGTTATGCCTAAATCTCGATACCTAAATGTCAAGTATTTGCTTCACATTCCTTTTTCATAGTTGAAAATGAAGACTATGGGTAAAAATGAATTGATTCACACACCCTTGTTTCCATCTGAGAACTTGGTCACTATCATGGATCATGGTTAAAATATAAAAACTAAATTGAGCATTCTGAGAAAATAGGCATTTATTTGGAAGAATTTGGAAGTATTGAGAGGGTGCAAAATTTATCTTTGCAATTTATCAAAACTGATGTTAATGGTAGAATGGTAGAATGATAATCTTTTGAAAACAAAAATATTAGGAATGGATTAGTGAGCTTAAAAGGAATTGAGAAAAACTAAGTCCTTGTTTTGTTTCAAAATTAAAACAAATTGCATGATGATATATTCAATATGATATAATTTATATATAAATATTTTTAAAAGGCAATAAACAGTACTCCTGGTTGTCTGGGGGTACATACGTAATACAGGGTCTAAAAGCATAACTCAGAAGGACCATGCCAAATACTTGATAGTTATTGGGGTGGGTGTGGAGTAGAGAAGGAAAAAAAGGGGGGAGTTGTCAATGGAATTGGGGGCCATGAAAAAAGGAAATTTTAACTTTATCATCTTTTATTTCCATATATTAAAGGGATCTGAGGCAAACGTGGCAAAATTACATTTGTTAATTCTGGTAGCTGGGTATTATTTGCTGTACTCTTAGGTCCTAAATTACTTAACTATATTAAATTACCTTAACAACAACAACAAAAAGATTTTTCTATCTTCTTTCTAAACTTCCTTATAAATATGGGCAGAGGTAGGTTGATAGACATTAACCCCTTCCATAAGTATTTGCATTTTTTAGAGTGCCTTGAGAAACCGGATGAATCTTAATTGCCCAGAGATCTTGCTTTGAATTCTTCTAAATGAAGTATTTGTTCTAACAACTACAAATCAGTTGTGTATACATAAGTGTAACAAATTTTGGCTGTATTTCAGGAACAGGTGACTTTTAAACAGAAAAATCTAATTGTGGCATTTGCCCCAGTCAATATCAATTTCATTTTTAAAACGTTGCCATAAATAATCCAAATGGATGGCATGCTTTCCATTTCTGAATAGCCACAGGCATGTAACTTATTTGGGGGATTTCTTCCGTTGTAGAAATGACACCTTCATCTGCTCAGAAGACTGCACTGGGAAGAATTTTTCTTATTGCTTTTCATGTAAGATTTATGTTGGTTTGAAAATGAAAATTCTGATTCCTTGTCATATGAAAATAGATGTAGCCACAGAAACCAGAATCTTAAATTTTTTGTAGCACAAAAATGCCCCACTTGTTTTGGACTCAAATCCTAGCCTACTCACCTGGCTAGACTACAACTTCTTTGTTATTAGTGTGAAATTTGGGCACTAATGTTTATTTTCTTTCTTCACAATCAAACCCTCAGCCAGTTTATGCATGTTTACTCTTAAGTTTCCTAAATCTGAAATCTCTATCTTTAAGCCTACCAAGTATTAAATTCAGCAAATTAGAAGTGGGCAGAGGCACTGCTAAAAGGGAGGGTGGGGTGGCTTTTTTGATACCAGAAGTGAAGGTTCAGAGCATGCTGGCAAGGGAGGAAGGGAATACTTTTTATTAAAAAGAGAGACGTAAAAAGCTACAAGTTACCCTTTTCTACAAGGATAATTTTCCTACAAACCTAAATGGCCCTACTTTATTAGCGCATAATAACAGTGTGTGTACTGATGGTGCTGAGTAGATGGTGTTTCCCAGAACAAGTGTAGAATTAACTGACATGTTTCCCATATCAACTCAATAAACAGTTCCCTTAGTCTTCATTCATTTCAAGGGTCTTCACTGCCTGCATCTGCTCACCATTTGCTGCACCAGCCCCAGAAGGGTGGACTTATCTGACGATGGATTTTGTGTGCAGAGAATCAATTCCTGAAAAATGTTGCTGGTTTTGCCTTTATTTAAAAAAATTTAGTCATAATATTTATTAATATATATTTATACTCTTAGAATTTTCAATTTGGCAGCAAATGCTGCAATCATATGATTTTAACATATGTTTATAATTTGGTTTTAAAAAGAGTTAACCAATTTGTGTGAAGATGCAACATTTCAGAACATATTCAGATTCCCTAAGGTTTAGGAGGTTAATTCGCACTTGTATTGACCTTTTAACTTTCCTTAGAAGTTGATCCTTTAAAAAAACCTAAATCCTAGATATAAACTTACATACTTGCCATTTATTTACTTCATTCAAGTAAGGCATAGAAAAATGGTCTGGTTCTTTGAGTTTTAGGCAAATATAAAAACCCCTTTGACTTCTCTCAATAAGTTCCCTTATGTTTCTTTTCATAGACTGTAAATCATACTGTTGATACTTTTCATCTTTAGGGAGACTGTGGTCAAGTACAAAGCATGTTCCTAGTCAGGCAGAGTTCAAATCACAGCTCGTTCCTTATTGCCTGTGTGACCTTGTGCAAGTGACTTAATCTCTCTGAGCTTCCATTTTTTAATGTGTAAAATGGGAATGATAATGCCTTTTTCACAAGGTTGTTCTGGGTTAAATGAGATAGCTAGATATTTCATGTGTGTTTCCTTTTCCTTTCTGTTGGAAATAGAAAACTTTCAATTAGAAAATTGCCACCTTTTTCTTTTGTTCTCAGTTGACTGTTTCGTTACACTTATGATTTTATTTTTTGTTTTATTTTTGGAAGATGACTGAAACCCTTGACCTAAGTTCTGGGGTGCATTTGCTCAAGTCCCAGTCACATCTGCTTGAAAACAGTCAGCTCCAGCTTCTTTAGAATTAGAGGAATGTTCATGATGGATGGCTTAATAGATTTCTTCTGGCTTCCTCACCTGCAGTCTTCTAAAATTTTTGCTCCTTGCTGGAAAACTCCAGAGTAGATTTGAAACCTTTTCCTGTAGGAATTAGGACCAAAAGGCTCTTAGCGGAGACAGTCAGAGCATCAGCTTAGAAAAGGCCTTCTCTACAGGAGGACTGATCGTCTCTCTTTCCAGAATATGTTTGGTAGCTAAATATCTCTGCATTTTAAAAATATCTTTCTGTCCTACTGATAGAAACAGGCATTTCCTGGAACCAAATCTTTGGCTTCCAGGATTCCACATTAGTCTTGATTGATGAGCAGCTATTGTTATGAGGAAGCTACGGTGGAAGAAGGAAGGTTGGGTACAGTATTTTTTTAGCAGGAGCAAACTGAATAGTGGAGTTGCCTGTAGATGTGATTTACTGTAAATACTGTCATCTTTTAGCTTCAGTTCTGTTTCCATGGCAACCACATGGTCCCTGAATGCCTGGCTGAATGGATTTACAGGAAGCTGAAAAGCATTGCTATTCTAAGTAGCTTTCTTCCTGCTGTAGAAAGGGGTCCTTTCCTTACTGTGGCTCAGCCAGCATTCGCTGGGAACAAAGCAAGCTCTTTATGCTAATTGTATTCTTGGTAGAGGGTAAGGAAATGGGAAGAGAGTATCCAGGATCCTACTTACTAGCCTGTGAATTTGTCATTGTTCTTGTTGTACTTAAAATTTTGGAAGGACCCTGAATGACTTAACCTTTCTTTATTTCAGATAAGGTTTCCCTACTAGTTTTTTCCTGTTCATTTTAAGTGGAACTTTTATTCTGGGGATAGAAGTCGTAAGAAAAGAATGTGAATGGGAGAATGCTGAATTGATAACACGTATCTAGGTGGGCAGCCTGTTTTTAAAAAATGAAGTTCCCCTTGCTAGCAATAGAAACAGAAATGACAATGGTTCAGACGACTATTAGATTTATCCTTTATTCTATGTTAAAATGGTCTTCTTTTGAATTTTCCTTATATTTAAAAGAAGTTATGTTTCTATTTGTTTATGTGATAGAAAAATTATATATGGTACAATATACTTTGGTGGTTAAAAATGACATGCAGTTCCCTTTTGGTGTTTTATGGCTTGTAATATGACTATTACTTGGGGAAAAATATCAAGGGCACCAATGCACTTCTATTAAAAACATATAGGGGGAAGCAGATGTGGCTCAAGTGATTGGGCTCCCGTCTACCATATAGGAGGTCCAGGGTTCGATTCCCAGGGCCTCCTGGTGAAAAGCAAGCTGGCCCGTGTGGCGAGCTGGCCCATGTGGAGTGCTGGCCCATGCAGAGTGCTGGCCCACACAGTAGTGCTAGTCTGCACAGAGAGCTGGCGCAGCAAGATGATGCAACAAAAAGAGACACAAAGGAGAAACAATAAGAGATGCAGCAGACCAGGGAGCTGAGGTGGCGCAAGGATTTGAGCAGCCTCTCTCTACTCCGGAAGGTCCCAGAGTTGGTTCCCAGTGCTGCCTAAAGAGACGATAAGCACACACAGAAGAACACACAGCGAGCAGACAGCGATCGCAAAACAATGGTGGGGGGGGCGGTTAAGAAATAAATAAATCTTTAAGAAAAAAAGCATATAGGGGGAAGCGGATATGGCTCAAGCAGTTGGGCACCTGCCTCCCACATGGGAGGTCCCAGGTTTCGTTCCTGGTGCCTCCTAAAGAAGACGAGCAAGACAGCGAGCTGATGTGACGGGCTGGCATGGCGAGCTGACGCGACAGGCTGGTGCAGTGAGCTGATGTAATGAGATGACACAATGAGGAGACACAGCAAGAAACACAACAGGCAGGGAGTGGATGTGGCTCAAGCGATTGGGCACCTCCTTCCCACACGGGAGGTCCCGGGTTTGGTTTTCGGTGCCTCCTAAAAGAAAACGAGCAGACACAGAGAGCACACAATGAAGAAACACAGAGAGCAGACAGCAAGCGCAAACAATGAGGGGAGTGGAGAAAAGAAAAAGCCTATAGGGGAGCAGATGTAGCTCAAGTGGTTGAGCACCTGCTTCCCATGCATGAGGTCCCAGGTTTGATCCCTGGTACCTCCTAAAAACAAAACAAACAAGCAAATGAAAAAAACCAACTCTCATTGGGGAGCAGATATAGCTAAGTGGTTGAGCACATGCTTCCTATGTATAAGGTCCTGGATTCAATCCCTGGTACCTCCTAAAAAAAAAAGCCTATATAAATAATTTTAGTTTGAAATATAAGTGATTTATTGAACTTCTTTCAGAACTCCTTCAAATCTTCTTTAGAAGTAAACAAGTATGGATTTAAAAAAAAAAATTACTCTTCTGTTCAGACAGCCTTTGAGTGGAACTCAGTTAATGAAAGCATTTAATTTTTTTTTTTTTTTAGGAGGTACTGGGCATTGAACCCAGAACCTCATATATGGGAAGCAGGCATTCAACCACTTGAGCTACATCCGCTCCCTGAAAGCATTTAATTTTAATAGGAGGTGTGGATTTCTGTTCTCTAGCTTAAGAACTATTTCCCTCCCCACCCCCCCATACACATCTATACAGTTAAAATTAGAGAAATGCCATAAAAAAGAATGTGTATTTTCTATTCTGATATCCATAATCCCATGATTTATTTCATAAAATATGGTCCTTGTTCCACAAAATGAACATTTCAAGGGTGCTAGGATTTTGATCCTTACTTTTTAAATAAGTTGATTCCAGTTTAAACTAGACTTTTATTTGAGATCCAATGATGTTTCTTTTGCATTTTTATCAGGTCTTGGAAAATTCCATTAAAATAAAATAGGTTTAGAAAGTACCTCAAGAGACCCTCATTTAATACAACCTCAAGTCTCTGAATAGCACCAAATGGCAGGTGGATTTAATGCAAACTGCATTGCTTTGAATCTCCTCTACCATATGGTTGCATCATAGATTTCACAAATAATTTTTCTCAAATCACCCTGAAATGATGAATAACGAGATTTAATCTCTGAAAGAGCTTAAGTGGTCTAAGCTGAATTTTTAGAAAGTTATTTTAAGATTTCTAGGGACATAAAATCGAACCAAGTGTTTGCTGAATACTTTCTGTAAGGAACTATAGGGTTTGACTGGTCTGCTCAAGGAGCTTATAGCTTATCTTGGGATAGAAAAGCAAAATCACAAACCTGGGGACTAGGGCTATCCTGCATGATAATGATAGGTTGATAGGAAATCAGAGAAAGAGTGTGAGATGGAGCCTCTAGAGAGGGCTGGGTAGAGGTGTGGGACTCAAGGCATTTTAATGATTATTCCTTTAATAGAAATTTATTGAACAAACCTATGCTAGGTGCTGTGTAATGTGTGGGAATTATAGTGATAAGCAAGACAATGATCCTGTATGCATGGAGCTTACAGTCTGGTGAGGTCCAGACACAAAACCAGGCAGTTACCTTGATGATAACCTCCAAGGTGGGTGAATTACAGGGTATTAAGGGAACACATAGTAGGGGTACTGAACTTGGATTTGGAGGGGTATCAAAGATTTCTTTGAGGAATTATGAACCTGAAATTTAAAAAGAAAGAAATCTGCAATGTGGACAATACTAATTACCCTAAATTTAAAATAGTCTGCCTTTCTTTTCTCCATCAGCAGTTTCCTAAAATATAAATAGCTCTTTTTCAAAACTAAAATATTTAGACCTTAGAATTTTAGAGCAGGAAGAGATGTTAGAGAAATTTAATCTGCTTTACCACTAACTCCAGAGTGCGAATGGGTCAGGAAATGGAGACCCGCTGCAGCAGCTTTGATTCTGAATGTCCTCTATTTTTTTCTACTTTGAAGAAAAGTATACATGCATAGTATTTTTTTTTTTATCAGAACTCAACCCTTTCATATATGTTTGTATATCCTTTAAAAGAGACCAAATACGGGGAAAAGAAAGTGGTTGTGGCGCTCTACTATGAACACTGAAATTATGGCTGGCACCTATTCACCCTGATCCAATTAATCTGTCTACTGAAGGATAGAAAAATTACTGCTTTCAGATGGCCCCTATTCATTTAGAAAGCTTAGATAAGCTCCCGTAGATACATTATTTCGCAGTTGGATGTTTTCCCATTAGATCCAGCTGATTGCTTTAATTTTGCACCTTAGCAGAAATATTACTTTGTATTGCTTTCTTTTATAAGCCACATAACATCCATTATTCCTAAAGACCTTCTGGAAAAGTTAATTTTTCCTTGCATTGAAGAAAGAATTTAGAGTAAACAGTAATAGATCTTCTACCCTGATACACTTTTCTTCACCCTTGTTAGGAATTATTTCAAGATATTTTTCATGATGTTTGTGTTTTCTGCGAGACAGATTTAGTAACATGGTCTGTATCCCTGTTTAAAAAATGCATGCTAAAAGGAGCAAACAGGTGAGCAGGGCTAAAGAACAAACATAAAAGATTGAATTATCTTAGTGTTGAAACTTAGGAAATATTCCAAAGTTATTAAACAGTTTATTCTCTGAGATGTCATTTTCATCATGTTCTCCTTTATTCCTGTAACTATCAGGGGCGTTCCCTGTTATAGTGTTCATCCTATTGTAACATGTTGAACTCTAATCATTAGTTTTCTCATCCATCTCCACCACTTGACAGTGCTTCTTGTCTTTTGTTTATGCCTGGCGTATAGTAGGAACTTGAATAATGTTGGAATGAATATTCTACATTTTTCATATCATATATTCATGTGTTTCCTATTGGGGAGAAAGAGTTGTTTTAGCTTACATCAGACCCTGAGCGTTTATCAGCTGTTTCATTTTGAAAAAGATCACCTGAATTTGAGGCACTACTAGGAACAATTAGAATGTGCAGTCCCATATACTTGTGAAATTTATATGTGTGCAAATAATGACAGTATTATACTAAGAAGTATTATATTACACAAATATAATTTTAGCATAAAATTTAATCAATATACTTAGTTCTCTGTTATCTACATTATCTAAAAATGTTGATATTTATGCATATATAGATCATTTGCTTTGCTTTAATATAACATTTAAATCAAAACTTTCTTATCTACATTATAATTATTCTAGGTGATACTAGTGGAAACTAATGTATGCATTTAAACATCTTTATATTTGTATGCATATTATGAGTCACATTTCTGTATTGGATTTCTGAGACCTTAAGATTTGTTAAATTTGGGTGCTGCAATTTTCTATAAATGAAGGCTATCATTGTATTGTTTCCAGGTTGTCAGTGATATTTCTGGGAAAATATCTAATATACAGGCATTCCTCATTTTATTGCGCTTTACCTTAATGGGCTTTGCAGATTTGTGT
>JAQZBX010009565.1:0-45898 GCA_029593785.1 Cabassous unicinctus | reverse complement strand
TTATAGGATTCCAGTGTCTTTTTCATATCTTGATTTGTGCCATTCATTACTGTCATATCTGTTATCTTTTTACATATGTTTACAATTTCTTCAGTATGTTCTCCCAGTGTCTTCTTAGTATCCTTAATCTCTTCCTTCACTTCATTAAGTTGGTCCATGATATTTGTTTGGAAAACTTTGATTAGTTTTTTGATCTTCTGCATCTTTTCCTGGTTTTTAGTTTGTTCATTGGACTGGTCCATGTCTTCCTGTTTCTTAGTGTGGTTTGTAATTTTTTGTTGCCCTCTGGTCATCATTTATCTTGATTGGTTTGTTCAGTTGATTAAATTCTCTGCTCTAGAGTTTTGTTTACCTGCTGCTTTTGTGTGTGTTAAGTTTTCTCTTTGACATTTTTTTTCTTTTTGTTCTGTTTCCTTGCTGTATTCTATGTTGCCTTGAAGGAAAAAGATTAGGGTCAGAGAAATCAAAAGTGGTAAGGAAAGAAAAAGAATAGTACTGCTAATAATAAAAGTTATAAGAGGGGCTCTATAAGACTTATAAAATGAATATTTAACTCATGCATGCCATGTTGAGTAGTAGGAAAAACAAGTGGAGTACCTACAATGAAAAGGGAAACTGAATAGAGAAGAATATATAGACTGATTTAAAAGGCCAGAATGATGAGGAGAGAAAGAGAAAAGAAAGGACATAAAGACAAAAAGTTAATAAGAAAAAGAAAATAGAATGGAAAATATAGAAATTGAAACCAGTCAAGTTGCAGACTAGTTAAAAAAGGTGGAATGTAAGAACCACAACAGAAAGCAGAAGAGAAAAATGAAGGCAGGAAAAGAGATAACATTGCTAGACAATATCAGTATACACAGAAATTGGGAAATCAAGGAAGAAGAAGCACAACAAAGAAGAAACAAGCTAGCAGCACCTAATTTAAAAAAGGGGTCAGGGAGAGGAAAGAGGAAAGAAAAACAAGAAACAAAACAAAACAAAAAATAAATAAAAATAAAAAAAAAAGAAACCCCACAAGCAAGCAGTCAAACAAAGCTAAGGAAGAACAGCATTTTTTCATTAGCCCTTGTGGAGCCTCTCAGGCTGTCTGTGTTCATTAATAAATTACCCTGCAGGTTGCTCTCTGCAGGATTTGAGGTGCATTTTAGTGAGTAAACTAAGTTAAAAAATTTTAAAGTAACTTTTTTTTTGGAAAATTAAGAAACCCAAAAGAAGCTCATGCAAAAATAATTTCTATGTTTTCCCTCTCTTTTGGTATCAGCTGGATGTTAGATTTTCCAGTGGATCACTACTCTTAGAGGAGCCAGGAATCAAGCTAGGGACCTGATATATTCATAGCAGAAATTCCTCCACTGAGTTTCCTTTCTAATTGGGTCAGTTTTTCTTCAGAAAGCTATTCAGTCACGTTCCCCTGGGTAGGTTTTACTCAGCTAGTGCATCAGGATTCAGCAGGCTGTATGAGCAGATCCCCCCTCCCTTATCCTCGTCAGGTTTAGTTCCCTTTAGAAATTCAAATGGGTCCCTGATAACTGAGTACACCACACCAAAATGATTTCCAAACCTCTTCTAGACCAGTTCTCCTCCCAGGGGACCCTAAATAGGCTCTTGAAACTTATTAAGCATGTCCCAGTGCCTGATTCCTTTAGGAGAGTTGAAATTCTGATAGTCCTCATCATAAAACTATTAAATTGGCTGACTCATCCCTCTCTCAAGCTAAGCCTCTGTATCCCAGGGGGGTTAGGTAAATCAAGCTTCCTCAGCAGATTTGCCTCTCCCCTCAGCCTGGGGCCACTGTGAGAGGGCTGGTGTGTTCCCCAAGGGTCTAATGGTATCCAGGCAACCAAACCCACAGAAAGGAAATCTTCTCCACCCTTTGCCAGAGTCCTCCCACTCTTGGGGGATGCTTGCTCTCGCTTGGTGGCCGGGGGAGTCGTGGCTCACCCTGGCCCCCTGCCTTGAGGGTGGGGCTTAGCCATCTGTGTTTTCCAGGAATGGGGCTAAATACTCATGGTTTTATCTTGAGCAATCCATCTCCCTGTCCAGCTCCCTCCAAACTGATGCCCCCAAATCTCCTGCTCCATGGGCTTTCAGAACAGCTCGCTTGGGCAGGATCCTGTCACCAGTCAGCATTCTTTTGAGAGAGAGATGGTGAGTGTCCACTTAAACTGACACCATCTTGCGTTCCTCTAGTTTATGGGCCCTTGTGAGTAGGAAGATCAGAGTTGTAGAGCTCATTTAGGGTATAGCTTAATGTTACAAGGACGCTATTTCCACCTAGTTGTTCTCTTTTCCACAAGTTAGTTTTGTTCTTAGACAGTTTATTTCTTGTGTTTCTTTGATACTGCATTAAATCCAGAATTTATCTCAGCTCAACTAGATCAGTGGGAATGAATGAAAGCTGCTTTCCTAGGATTTCCAACAAGGTCTTATTGCAACAGTGGTCCTGAATAGGTCCTGTCGCACCTCTGATCCAATCATTGTTGTTTGCAATATGCAAGATTATGGGTGGCTAAGGCCAAGGCCTTATGACCCCCTCTTAAGGAAGAAGTGGAGTCACCTGCACTGGAAACACTTTGAAAAAGAATTAGGTTGTAGTGGGTAGCTAAGAGGAGAATTGGGGTACAATTAATTGAAGATGGAAGAATGAATACCAGGCATCCAAATCAATTCATGTTATCTACCCTGGAAAACTAGAACAATTTGTGTCCATTTCCATCAGTAGATCTTGGATGAACAACTCAAAAATAAATTTTAATAGTTCATAATAATTTAATTGTATTCTCCAGATCATATTAACATGATTATATTATGTGAATTTTGATATTTATTCAGTAATTAATTTAGTTTGGATTTCTTTTTACCACCTCTAGTCATGATTTCTACTCATGATATTACAATTAATTAAGCTACTATAAAGAAAATTTTCACACTACAAGCTGAAGATTATAACTACACGTGAAAAGTGAAGAGCAGGAACCAAGTAGAAAAAGAATAAAATTCCCATCTCATGTAAATGACCCCTGTATATGATTGAAAAAAAATTGATTTGTGATTTATTGTTTCCATTGTTTTTAATTAAATGTACATGTACACACAAATAAGTACTTTTCTTCATTTTCCCCCAAAAGTATACACTTGAGAATTATATAAAGATGATTTATAAATACTGAATTGCCACAAACTTCATTTGCACTCTTAGTACTTTGAATTCAAAGTAATAACTAAATAGGTAATCACTTAATATTTATGTAATTGTATTAGAAAAAGTATAGGATTGGTATAATTAAAAGTAAATTTGATAGGCCATGTAATCCATAAGAAATAACTACAGTATAAATATGGTATGTGCAGTCAAAGCCTAAGGATATAATCTAAAAATCAATTAGAATTCTGATGGAAGTGATGGGGAAAAATAAACTAAATTAAAAAGCTTCTTATATTCAATATCACTGACATGGTAATAAGTTACAGAAATGATAGAGCATAATAGAATGAAGTTCAAGAAATCACATCTGACAAAGGAAGTCCTCAGTAAGGGTCATTAGCATTAAGTAAATAGTCAACATTCACTTTCCACTTATATTGAAGTTCTGACAGTTTGAATCCCAAAGGCCAAGAGACCAAATTCACAGAAATGTGATATTGAATTAACAAAATATGTAGAGCTCAGTAAAGTACTTCAGTTCTCAGGTCCTGAAAAGAGGGAAATATGCAGAGAGGTCTTCAAGTATTGCTTCTTTTCTTACCCCACCTCAAGGAGAAAAAATTGAAAATCACACTGCATTTACAATAAGTCAATGGGCTGTGTTTGCTTTACAACAACTTGCTGAGCTACTAATAAGAAATGCCAGTGCCACTTTCAAAGTTGTGTTTTTTTTTAAATATAATTTTTTTTAAAAAGATATTTACATTACAAAAAGGTTACAAAAAATATAGGGGATTCCCAGATGCCCCGCTTCCCACACCTCCTGCATTTTTCCACATTAAGATCTTTCATTGTTGTGGTACATTAGCTACAATTGATGAAAGCATTTTAGAGAATTGATACTAAGCATGAATCATCTTTTACATTGTAGTTTACACTCTTTCCCACATAATTTTGTAGGTTATGGAAAGATATGTAATGGCCTGTATCTGTCATTGTAATGTCATTCAGGAAATTCCCCAAGTCTCCAAAATGACCAGGTGTTTCACCTATATTTCCCTCTCCCTGCCCTCAGAACCTCTAATGGCCACTCCTGCCATGTGAATGATATAGTTTCTTCCATTGTTAGAATCACAATAAGTCTATAATATAATACCAGTGAGTCTACTTTTGTCCATTGTTCACTCACCAATCCTGAAGATTCAGGGATGGTGTTGCCCACTCCACCTCTAATTGAGAGGAGGATTTGTTCCCATGGGGCAGATGGATGGGACTCTCTTGCTTACAGTTGTGGAGTCTCTCAATTCCTTAGGATGGTCATTGTACATCAACCTCTCCTCGTTAGTTGTCCTGGTTGAGTCCAATGAACTGGAGAGTAGGTATTGCAACTCTGTTGTATTCCAGGGCCCAGCTAGCATATGGACAGCCCTGAGATTAAAGTCTCTTGAATGTACAACCACCAACTCCAGCACCAACTATTGGTTCAAATAAAAGGCACAGAAGAGGTGTGTGTAAAGAAATCACATCTAGTCCAACTTTGTCACACTCGGGATCACAAACTTCAAAGTAGAGTCACTGGTAAGACACCAAAGTCCAGAGATATTTGCAATGACCATAGGTCTTGGGTGTCTCCAGAGCCCTCAGGATCCCCACTATTTGGAGTAGTACTACCTTGGCCATCTATGAGATCCTGCTGAGACATGCATAAGTGTTACCTCTCTGATGACCCCCTGACTCATTTTGAAGTCTCTAAGTCATATATATCTATTTGTCTTTACAATTTACCCTTTTATTCGATGTCTTTCTCCAGTTGTATCACTAGCTGGTGCTTGGTAATAATCCCTCAGTGCCAGGGAGGCTCATGCCTGGGAGTCATATCCCATGCTGGGGGAAGGTAGTGCATTTATATGCTGATATTGGCGAGAAGGGCCACATTTGAGCAGCAAAGAAACTCTCAGGAGGCAACTCTTAGGCACCATTCAACACTAGGCTAAGTTTCCATTTCAATAGTAAAAGTTCATAAGCACTGTCATCAATATCAAGGGCTTCCAAAGGACCATCTTCCTCTACTAGTGATTGCTCCTGTACTTAGTGGATTCCTGCTAGTCGATTAGAGAATGTGGCCGAGCTCCCCTGGGTGGGAATTTGATATTCCTTTGGTTGTGTGAATCTCCACCCACCCTGACAATGCACTATTAACATTTGAACACACTCATATGCCTTATATGTATGCCCGGGTGAGCTTCCTCCCATGTATCCCTCATCACTGACACCCCACACCAATAGAGTTCTGCAGGCTGGTCTTGATGAAAGATGCTGGTCCCTATGTTCAGTCAGCCCAGCTTTCCCTCATACCTGGGCAGAGTCAAAATCATGGCTACTGGCCTCTTTCCTATTTGGACAGGTTCAAACTTTAACTGTTCTTAGGGTTGTAGTTTAGTTAGCCAAATTTAATAATCAGTAGCTGAAGTTGGTGGCCAACTCTCTCTTACTCCCCTGTTTTAAGGAAATGGAGCTCCCAATACCAGCCACAGACCAGCTCCTGAGGCAGCTTGTGCTTCCAGAGTATCATGATCACCAGATTCTGCAGTGTGGTCTGTATTTTCCCAGATAGGCTGATGCAGGTCCCCAGAGCTTCCTTTGTGCTGTAGGTGAGGCTGGTATTTATGCTAGAGCTGCAATCCAGTCTGGATGGAAAGAAGCTGGTCATTACCAGCACTGTGATTTTACATACACACTACATCTCCTAGTGCCAGGGGCAGAGTTAAAATGGTAGAAAATGGTGGCTACTGGCCTCTTTCTGGCTTGAACAATTTCTAATTCTAGTTGTTCTTAGGATTATACTTTAGCCCACAAAAGCTACTAACTGGTAGCTGCATTTGGTGCCCAACTGTCTCTTTCTCCTCTGTTTGAGGGAAGTGGAGCTTCCAATTCCAGGCACGGAATAGCTCCAGAGGCAGGTTGTTCCACCAGTGGAGGATGGGCACCAACTTCTGTGGCATGGAGTGCTCTACTCAAGAATATTCTCCACAGATGGGCAGCCTCCTCTTTCCATTCTTCTGATCTCCTGGAGCCCCCAAGCAGGTGCTTTAGATAACTATGGGTAATTACTAACTGCCCTGTAGCATAAGCTGACTCTAGGAGTTGCCATCTTGCTGGTTTTCCATCAATTCATCTTTGGTTGAAATACCACAATAGTATGGTTGTGTAGTACAATTTTGGCACCATGCAACAATATTGGTTTGGAACCAGCTGATTATCTAAAAAACAACTTGAAAATTTTGGATCTAGTAGTGAGCTTTCCTTGTAAGGTTTGGGATATGGGGGAATTTGCAAATTCTACCATATAGTCCATAGTCTCTTTCTACTTTCTGTTTCTGTAAAAATGTGGACAAAATTGATAGCTGGTACAAAAGGTCAATGGTTTTTATTGTAGTTCAGTCAGGAACTTCTTAGCCTAGGTGTCACACTGTGGGGAAATTTGTCTTTTGTTAATATTGCTTTTTGTAGTAATTATCATCGACAACATCAATTAGTGGTTAAATTGAAATTCTCTGGGAAACAATTGATTCATTTTTACTTGGTAGCAAAGAAGTCTTTGTGGCACCCAAGGAAAAATTTACAGACATAATAGTTGGTTATATTTTATTAACCAAATTTTGAGTGAATGGTTTGCAGATATTGGAACCATTTGTAAAAGGGAACATCTGATGAAATATTCAGAGAAATATTGCCTCAGTTAATTAGCTTTTGTCCCATGCAACCATCCACCTTGGGAGCTAGTGAGGGAGGCAGGCAGCAAAAAGACTCTAGGCAGAGAGGGAAGTTAGTTCATACCAGAACAGCCACAGTCTGCTTCAGACAAACAGGCAAGCAAGCATGGCAATTCTTTATTTGCAGGGTTATTTATACACTACTGTTATTAATCAAATGTTACACAGAAGGAACACAAAATGCAACTCTTCAGAATCATTTCTGCTGTGCCCAGGTAGTATGTGTGCTGAGACAAAGGGTTCTGTGAATTGGATACAAGGCATGCTGAATTGGGGGAACATAAAAAACTAAGCCAAGGTCAATAGCTAATCTAGCAACTCAGCTACTGCCCAGGTTTTAACCCTTATATGGCCGCAGCCTGAGTTTTAACCCTCACACAGCTGTATAATAAAAAATTAAATGAAGATACAAAAAAATGAAACTGTGCTCAAATAACTTAAATGTGAGTCTGAATAAAAGACAAGTATATTTATAGGACTACAATGTATCCAAAACAAAAAAGGTAAAATTTACAATATTCAGCTTCCAATCAAAGAATAGCAAATACACACAAACATGAATCAAGAAAACCCAACATATGATGAGTGTAAGAATCAATAAATAAAATTAACCAGAACTGAGGTGTATGTTAGAATTAGCAGAAAATTAAACTTAAAATGCTATTATAACTCAGCCATAGGTTTAAAAAAAGTTTAGAGCAAGAAGACAAAGAAACCCAAATTAAAATTCTAAATTGTTTTTGTGGGAAATATATAAGAACCTGTATTTAAATTTACTTTGCTGTTATTATCTTAAATTATATTAATGTTTACCAACAGCTAGTTACCCAATGCATTTCAATTACAAATATAGATAATGTATAAATTCATACTCATATATATGGGGACATAGTATCATTTTAGTGCAAAAGGTTTGCAATAAAAATGCACAAGGATAATATTTTGCAAAGAAATTTATTTCATTAATTATGGATTGCATTAGCACACTGGGATAATAGCAATCATATATTTAAGAGTAGTAGTAGTGCCGATTTCAATTAGTGCAAGAGGGCTCCCAATATACAGATCAGAAGCCGAATGCTTCATTAAAAATATTGCATAAGTTTTGGATATATTTATCCAATATGGTTAATTATTTTTTAGTCACTAGTAAATATTATGCAAATATCAAACATTCCAGCAGGGATTATGGACCCTCATATGTGAAAAACATATATGAAGTTTTATTTAATTCCTATTTCCACCATATTATACCTTAATATATTAAAACAATGAATCAGAAGCTTTATAATTTAAAAGAGTTAAATTTACCTTAATTTTGTATTCTTGTATTGAGGATTTGAATATCCACTAACAAATATTATTATTCATAAATGTTCTAAATTCATCATTGAAAAATAGTTTGTAGATAATATTTTTTGCTTTGAGTATAATGGTTTTATTGAAAATCTATCCCTCCATACTATGAAAAACTCGATGAAATATTATTGCTCTATCTTACTAACCACATCTTTGTGAGATGGTTCTGTTGTATTAAGACAAATGTTATTATCATTTAGATTTTAGGGATATTTTACATTTATGAATGAGTAAATGATTTAGTTTTATAATTGCATAAATTGTGCGGGAAACTTTAATATATAGCTATTTTAATCTAAGATCCTCTAGATTTAAAGGAAAACAGTTGGAAAGAAACTTATTTAACATAGCAGCTTTAGCAAATAGCATAAAGCAGTCATGTTTCAGTATCAGAATATGTGCAATTTTATGAGGTAAAGCCTCAAAATGAAATACATTTGTGTTATTTCTATGTTGTGTAGTCACACATAATATGACTATCCCTTAGTACTCATGTTAGGATCCCCAAAATTGAAAATACGCAGTAATTTTAGAATCATTTTGTGTCTCAACTCATTAACATAGGAGGCTCTTGAAATAATTATCCTAGCAATCTCCTGAATGAAGATTATTTGCTCATAATTTTCTTTACACCCTCTTTAATTTGCTTGTTTCTAAGACTATAAATTATAGGATTTAAGAAAGGAGGGACTATAGAATAGAACACAGAAGTGATCATGTCCTGAATTGTGGGTGAGTTAGAAGGTGGTTTCATATACACAGCAGCAGCTGAGCTTAAAAAGACAGTCATCACAATGATGTGAGGGACACAGGTGGAAAAGGCCTTTCTTTGCTCTACCTTGTTTGGAAACTTGAGCACAGTAGAAAATATGTGAATATAAGATGTGGTGATGAAGGCAAAGCAGCCACCAGCAACCACCACAGCAGTGATAAAAATTAAAATTTCATTGCTTAAAGTGTCAGAACAGGAGAGTTTCAGCAGAGAGGGAGCATCACAGAAGAACTGATGGACCACATTAGACTCACAGAAGTGCAGCTGGAATATGTTGCCAGTGCAGAACCCTGCATATACCATGCTACTGACTACAGAGGATAGTGTCATCTGAACACAGACCTGAGGGTTCATAATCATAGGGTAGTGGAGGGGGTGGCAGATGGCCACATAGCGGTCATGGGCCATGATAGTGAGGAACAGTAGCTCTGTAGGAGAAAATGAAAACACAAAGAAGATCTGAGCTGCACATCCAACCATGGAAATTGCCTTGTTTTCAAGCAGGAAGATGACACATGCCTTGGGTACAGTGACAGAAATGTAGCATGTGTCCAAGAAAGATAGATTCCTGAGGAAGAAGTACATGGGTGTGTGAAGTTTCTTGTCTAGGGTTGTTACTGTGACAATGAGAAAGTTACCCATAAGTGTTGCCAAGTACATCAGTAAGAACAGCATTGCATGCAGGACTCTGTACTCCCACACATCAGAAAATCTTGTAAGCAGAAATTCAGTCACCATGGTTGAGTTGGGCATCTTTGACAAATGAGCTCAGCATATGGAGAGACAAAGGCAGATAATCCCTAAACAAAATGGAGTATCAATATGAGGGAAAAATTAGCCTAATCAACCAACATTTATCTAATTTTATTCTTTGTTGCTCATTTTGTTTAGTAGGAAGTAACATAGTAATACCTTAAGGTCTAAGGGAGCTGCTTCTATATCTTACTTCTAGAGTAAGGGTATCAATAAAACAATTTTCTTGGAGATTGATAGTAGATTAGAGGTTACCAAGGGCAGGAGGGCAGGAAGATTTATTTAATGGGTACAGAGTTTATGTTTCAGGTGAAGAAAAATGTGGAGTAATGGATATTGGTAGTGTTAGCACAATAGTTTGAGTGGAACTAATATCATTGAATGGTACACTTCAAAGTAATATGGGAAATTTTAAGTTGCATATATGTTACTACAAAATCAAGTAAAAAAGAAAATAAAAAGATTCTTCTAGAGTATGCAATCATATTTTGTTAATTTTCATCATTTACTAGCAGGACAATGGGTTTGTTAAACTGGAAGGTTGATTTAATATAGATAATGCCTATATATATGCTCTCATTAGAAGTATTCTATAAGTGTTAACACTTAATGTCATTAATTGATGTCAAAACACAATCTGGGTAGATATAGCAGGCTACTGTTACATCAGAGCCCCTCCATTCTTTACATGTGTTTGCAATCCATTACTTGCACACTAGGTGGAAAATTATTTTTATCTCCATTTTTACCACTATAAATTTCTATACTAATTTCATTTGGAAATTGAACTTAAGAATTGCTATCTCCGATGGCCACGTTGTTATTGATTATATATGTCTCTGCCTTGCAACTATTAACATGTACTCTTTTTAGTTTGACATTTGATTCTTCAAGTGCACGCTCTCTCTATATATATCTCTTTGTCTCTCCCTCCCCCCATCTATCTCCATATATTTATTATTTATTAGACTCATATGATCTGTTTTTGTTCCTTTCTTAGCCAAGATAGCATAATCAACCAAATGAATAATGAAATAATAATTAAATTTATTAATACATGAAAATGTAAGTGGAAGGGCAAATATCAAAGTCAGTTTTGTCTTTGCAGATATTCCTTGAGACATCTCAGCCTCTCCTGCAAACTGACAATGTACTTTTACAATTCCATCACAGCCTGGCAAGTATTAAAGAAGCCAGTTTTTTGGATTTTGAAATCATGGTTATCCAGAAATAAACTATCACTCCACCTATTTCCTACATATTGAGTGTTAAGTGCTACATAAAAATTGTTCAAACCAATTTCTATATGAAATCAGATTTCCAGATTTCCTACCCTTTCCCTATAAAATGTGATGATTTCAACTCTGGATAATTTATTTAAATCTGTTTTGAACCCATAAAATACAATAAAATATCTATGTTTCCCAGACTTTTCCAAATATCAACATAGTTTTATACCCATTTAAAATTCCTAGGATATCTTAGCTAATAACTTATTTCAGTAAAAATAATTGGGATGTATTTCAGTTACTTTTCTCCTTTATCTGCTATTTTAAAATGAAAAGAACTATCCACATCTATGACTAATTAAGTCTTCTCTTCATTCTCTCTCATCTTGCATTCATACTAATGTTTCCCATTAAAAGCCATTTTCTTTTTCATTCTTTCCATATGTTCTTGAACTCACATAAGTGCTTTATTTCCCCATTGAAATATTTATTCTGAAACTCTGATCCATTAATTACATATCTTATTTTTCTGCTTTTTCATTAACCTTTTTCATATTTTGATTTAAAACTTAAAAATGTGGTTCCTGCCAGCATCTAAACATCTCTCTTCAATAGCATCTACATCAGAAGACCAAGTGGCTGTTCCTTCAGTCTATGAATTCCTGGACCTTCTCTACTGTGGAGTGTGTTGAAAGGTTTGCTGCCCCTGGTGCCACATTTCTGCTCTTCCTAGACTCACCTTTATATTGGCTTAGCCATTCATTTCATTAAAGGCACATAGGAATGGAGTTCAAAGTTTCATGTTTTATGTTTCATATTACATGTTTTATGACATTCCAAAATTCTTCTTTTGGAATTCTCTTTTTCTACCTCCTCTTCTGCATTATTCCCCTTCTACTTTATCCTCTTCATCTCACTCTTAATTAATTTACCACCACTGTTCCTCTATGTTTTCCCCTCTTTGAAAACTTCACTCTAGTTTCCCCCTTCTCCCTTAAACAGATTGCATTCAGTAAGTGTAATAATTCTGGCAGGTCATTATGATGTATCTCACATTATATTTCTTAAGTAAACTTCCCTTAATCACATATGATTTATTGTATACCTTTCTGGTTTCCTCTAACACCCCACTTGCAATGTTCTTTTTGGTTAAATGTCTTCTTGGTTAAATTTTGGTTAAATTTGATATTATCAATTTTGGTTAAAATTGATGATACTTGATAATGACATAATCTCCACTACAGATGTTTATTAAAAAACACAGGATTTTAATCAATGAGATATTGAACTAATAGCAACTTAGATAAAATATATGGCATCATTAAAATCCATATAAAAGTGGTCTCCAAGATATAGCTCCAATAACAGTCTATTAATTTAATATTAATAAAATAGTTCAGAATAGAGATCTCTGAAAATGTTATATAAAACCTTTAAACACATCCCTTTGGGGGCAGCTACTGGAGGGTGAGTGTATATCTGCTTACCTTTTGTTTCATATGTACTATTTGAACTTTTTTATTAAAGACTTTTTTTTAAAATATTTCATAATTTAGGGAATGAGGACCTTACCTGAAAAAGCAATGGATTCAGGAAATGATTGATTTGTTGATTCAGGCAATTATTAATTTAACCACTATTAATCATCACCATTCTAGAAAATAAGAATAATGACTGCTAGTATATTCCTTTGCAACTTATCATAAGTAGATATTATTTGTGGAAATTAGTACTTATTTAGTAACATTATGAAATAGTATGATCTGAAATGCTCTAATTTGTAATGTATTAAATATTATGTTTTCCTGTAAATCCTGAACATATTCCAGAACTTGAATAAACTGAGACAGAAAAAGATAGCTTTCTGATCATGGGCAAACCTATGTATTGTTGGTAATATGTGAGTAATTAATGGATGTTGGGTCACACCAATTCCTTATGAACATTCCTCTTCATAATATCACTATAATTTCAGGGGGTTTAACATGTTTATGCAATGTCTTGAAGAAGAATGCCTACACTAACCCCTTAATAAACCTTAAATAAAATGCAGCACGTATTCTCCTATAATTGTCTATTTTCCTTGATGACTTGAAATGGTGAATGTACATTGCCAGATCTGCTTATTCTTGCACCCTCAACTTCTTATTGAGAAGGGAACATTCACCATGCCACCATATTTCACATTCTTCTTTCCTTTTTCCCTTTTTCTTATGATGATATAACCACAATAACATAGAAAACCCCTGCTAAAAGTCAGAAGGGAGGATGGGAGCGACTTTCAGACTGACCTCCTGTTTGGAAGACTAAAATTTTTCTCTCTTTTATTCTTCTTTGCTGGTCTTTAGATCAGGTTCTCCATTTTCAACTAATTATTAGACAATTACTAACTTATTATAGAAATGCAATAGGCTTTTATAATTTGAATACACAATAAAAGACTTTTATTATTTCACAATCACCAGTTTTAAGTTTGTAGAATGAAGTTCCACATGTCAGTATAACTGAGTTAAAAATTCAAGGAATTCAGGGTAAATTATGTTTTTCACATCAACTCTGTCATTTTCTTGCTTTGTTTCCTTGGGGAACCTCTTGAACATCTTTGAAACATGGTCTCTTTACCTATAAAAGTAGCAATAATACCTACCTCATGAATGTAATATTTACAAAATATTCCATAAAGAGTATGAGCACAAAATCGTAGATAAGTTGAAGAAAAATAATTAAGAATTACAAATCACTGACAAAAGGATTAAGCATTTGATCCCTTCAGCATGTACATTTTTTCCATTATAAACAATAAGACTATTGGTATATTTTACCAATAGTCTTATTGTTTATAAACAGGCAAAGAAATGGAAGGAAAACTTAGTGATCTGTACTTGCTTGTATAATTTTCTGTTAAAAGGAATATTAATCAATATAAAATGTTCTGAACTGATTTGATTAGAAACTGTAAAACTAAAACTATTTATTTAACAAGAGATTGACAGCAGCAGATATACAGATGTATACCCTGTAATAGTAAAGTTTTGCAGGAATAAGTAGAACATTGCATGGGTGTTCCCATTTCTCCAAGTGCAAAAGCAAGTTACTTATTGCTTTTTCTGCAAAGACATGAAGAATGTATTTCCAATATGAAGAGTTGGAAGAAATATTTTTCATTAACATATGTATTCATTTATTTTAAAATCTACCCAGTCTGATAATATTTAGTATATTTATAATTAACTCAATATTTGATTACTCCTACAATTACTCCTGAAATATAAGGGCTTCTATATATATTTTATTTTTAAGACATGGATCCACTTACTTATTTGGTATGATGTAAATATATAACACAGAGCTTGGCAAAGGGAAGATAACAGGCAGATAGTTTTAACTATTAGATAAATAAAAGGATATACACAAATAATTATTTCCAATTTTTAAGATAAAACACAACCCACTCTAATTAAATGTTTAAATAATTTAAATTATTATTTTTCACCCTGAAACAGTGGGCAGTAAGCAAAGCTACTGCTATTCCTACCTCTTTTGCTGGCATTGGTTCCATCAGGTGCTGTTGTCCACTGACTCCACACTTCCACTATGAGTTGTAAATTCTGCTAAATCTGATGGAATGAGTTTTTTATATAATAACATTAAAAAAGTTGTTGTTCTCATTGTGTGCGTACATTCTTTATTTATATTATCTAGTCTAATTTAATTTACAGTCTCCCTGTTTCAAAAAAGTCAGCAGTGCAGGAGAGAAGAAGGGTAGATGTATAGAGAGAGGTGAAGAAGAGGACAAGAAATTAATAACACTAAACACAGACAGTTAATTGTTTTTTCTTATGCAAATAGTCAATTCTGGATTTCTGATATGGGTTCAATCAATTTCAGCTACAAGCAAGCAGGAGTTGCCATATACAATTATCATGACTGATGTTGTGTCCAGAAACTTTTTATAACAATGACCTAAGGTTCAGGTTTAGTTGAAAAAGTATAGACATAATGACATTACAGTAAACTCCTGGGAACATAGCCCTGGTATCAGTAATAGCCAATGTCCAGGGAAAATGTCAAGGAGATAATTGGCTCTATTTCATGAGGGAAGAGGTCCTAATTAGAAATTGTACATAAAACAATGTTTGTGTATCAAAGAAATATTAATATATCTCAAAATGTAATTTTCTTATGAAGTGTAGTTAAAAAGTTACTGAAAAGAGGCCACATCCCAAACTCTGTCAGAGGGCTGGAAACAAAGTTTTCCACTCCCCCTCACAGTTATCCTCTAAGGAATGGAGTGATTTTCACTCTCATTATTATTATTATATATATATATATGTATGTGTGTGTGTGTGTGTGTATGTATGTATGTATATATAATTTTTTAAAAGATGGTTTAGATTTCTTAAATGTTACATAAAAAATATAAGGATTCCAATATACCTCACCCCCTCCCCCTCCCACAATTTTCCCCATTAACAGCATCTTTTATTAGTGTGGTGCATTGTTTACAATTGATGAGCACACATTGAAGTATTGCTGCTAACCATGGTTTATAGTTTACATCATAGTTTACACTTTGCGCCACACGAGGAAATGTATAATGGCCTGTATCCATCACTTCAATGTCATGCAGAACAATTCCAATGTCCCTTCAAAAACACCATTTTAACCTATTCTTCCTTCTCTCTCTCCTCAGAATCTCTTGTAACCACTACCTTTATATCAATGTTACAAATTCATCCATTACTAGAATAATAGTAAGTCTACACTAGTTGCAATCCCTCCTTATGCTTGTTCATTCCTCAATCATGAGGATTTGGGGATGGTGGTGCCATTTTGCTTCTGATTGAGGGGAGGCTTAGATCCCATGGGGCTGATGGGTATAATTGACTTGCTTGCAGTTTTAAGTTCTTTTTTTTGAGAATGGCATTTGTCCATCACCATCCTTTCTTTAGTTGTCCTGGGTGACTCAGATAGGTGTTGGCTGCCATTCTGCTGAGATTCAGGGTTCATCTGGCACATGAATAGCTGGAAGATTTAAGTTTCTGGGACATATATTTAACTTATATAATGCTAATTACATGTTCAATTAAAAGGGGCATACAAACCAGGTGTAGGACTAATATAAATGAGCCCAACTCCAATAAATCAGGGGGATAGGTTGTCAAATATTCCAAGGTAAGTCACACTGACAATGTGCCAAATTCCTGGGGTTTTCTTCCCTATCTATAGTGTCCATATATTTCTAGATCCCTAAGGAGCCCCCCTGTTTGGGGAACTGTTTACTGAAGCAGTCACTCACTCTCATTATTGAGGCCAAACTCACAGGATTTGTTTAATGGACCAATAGCCTTTAGGAATTTGTCCAAATGTCGGCATCAATGGATCAAATGTCATTTACCAGCATGCAGCAAAAATCCAGCACAGTGATCTATGAATTAGGAGCTCTTGTGTGTGACACATGGGACTAGAAGCACTTGGACTAGTAACTATCACATGGTGCACATTAAGAAGTGTTATGAAATTTAGTTTTCACCATAAAGGTATGAGTGGGTCACTCAGATCATGTCAGGAAAAGAGAAACATTTCCACAGTTATTAGTATGACTTCTTTCAGTCATTGATTTCCAGTTGAAGTCAACTATACTCAGGCAACACATTACAATTTTAAACCCCTGAAATACATTGATTTTTAGCTTAACGTATGATCTACTTTTTAAACATGCTCAAAATAAACTTGAAAATAGGGTGCATTCTGTAACCAAGGAGCAATAATCAATTTATGTGCTTATTAGAAAAATTTAGTCAATTATATATTTCAAATTCTTTACACATTTACTGATCCTTTTCTCATATTTTACGTAGTGACTGAATGATATTTAAATCTCCAATTATGATTTTGGGTGATTTTAAATTATTTTTTGTGTAATATTTTATGCAATGTATGTTTAGATGTTATAGTAGCAGGTGCTTCCAAGTTTGGAATTATTGGGTCTTCTGGTTAAATAGACTTTCACAAATTTCTGAACTGACATATTTAACCCCTCAGTAATTTTTGTTCCTTTTTATATATAGTGTTTATATATAGTGTACAACTGCAAAACTATTCCCTCAGCCTGAAAATCTTCTAACGTTTCTTGTACTGTTAGTCTGACTATATTTTTATTTTTCCCCATTTTTCAGTACTTTCAGGAGTATCAATTATTTTGACTTCTGACATTGAATAGCATGATTAATAAAGCTTCATAAAAATAGAATCTTAATATTTTTTGTAACTGAGATTTTATTCATCCTAAATTCTACCAGGTTGTTCCCTGTATTGTATCAGAAGTTTTTATTCTTACCTCAGGGAATATTTCATCATATGAATTGTCCAAGTTTTGTTTATTCTTTCACATATAATGGATATTTAGGTTGTTACCAGATGTTGGCTATCAAGATAAATAAATTTCCTATTAGATTGCTATAACTCTTTTGGCAGACATAAAAGCTAATTTCTCTTTAGTATATAAAAGGGGAATTCTTAGATCAAAAATACATGTGTGGTTTTCATAGTGAACACTGACAAGTTATATTCCAAAGAGAATGAAACCTTTTCCACACATTACAGGACTATGTTAATTCCATTTCCTCAGCATACATGGCAAATGTATAGAAAAATTCCCTAAAACTAGCAAATCTGGAGAATAGAGAATTCAGTTGTACTTTTGAGTTCCTGAATTTTCATTTGGTTCTTCTTTATGATTTCTATCTCATTATTGAAATTCATATTTCATTCAAATAGTGTTTTCCAGATTTCCTTTTGTTATTTGTGCATTTTTCTTCAGTTTATTGATCATATATGAGACTTATTCTAATACCTTTGATTAGAAATTCCACAGACTGAGCTACCTGAGGAATATTTTCCATTGAATTCCTATTTTAATGTGACAGGGGCATGCTCTATTGTCTCCTCATAATTTTTGTAATTTTTTTGTTGTTGAGGACTTGACATTTTCAGTTATGTTGCTCTCACTCTGGAAATCTGTTTTTCCTTCTTCATTTCACTAGGCCAAGAAAAAGAAAAGAAAGAAAGAAAGAAATAAAGAAAGAAAGAAAGAAAGAAAGAAAGAAAGAAAGAAAGAAAGAAAGAAAAGAACGAAGGAAAGAAGGAGAGGAAGGGGAGGAAGGGAATGAGAGAACAAAGGAAAACTACTGACAACCAGACAAAACAACCACAAAAACAAAACAAAACAAAGCAAACAGGAACGATAAATGGAGCCGACTGCTTCTCTGAATCCCTTGTTATGTGCCAGTGGAAAACAAAAGCTGCTGTTGCCAAGGCTGAAACATATGTCAGCATCCCTGCTTGTCCCAAAGAGATCCACCAGATCCAAAATTACAGAACAGAGAAAAACACCTATATACACAAAATACAATTTTAAAAAATAAAAGAAAAAAGAAAGAGAAAAAGTGGTACACTGACCTTGAAATACCTAGGCTGGTGTCTCCACTGGGCACCCAGGAATCTTCCAGATTAAACACTACAAGAAAGAGAAAGGAGAAATCCAACCAACAGAAAGGTGCACTTGGTCTTTAACTCTTGGATGATGCTGGTTTGAAGACAGCAGAAGCTCCTGCAGAGTGGGCTGAATCTAAGAACAACCAATATTTTTCCTGCATCTCTGGGTTTTGTCAGATTCAGAAACACCCACACACAGAGGGAAAGGTGCACTAACTCTTTTAGTCCAGGGCATGCTGGTAGGAGGCCAGAATCTGCTGCTGTCCAAGGGCTACTCTGAGTCCAGTTTCAGCACTGGTCCCTCAGTGATACCCCAGACTTATTTTGACCCTCAAACATTAGGTTTGGAGGTATTATGTTGCTAGTATGTTTCTCTCAATAACTCTGACTAATGCAAGATTGGAATTCACTTTTTCCCATCTGCATTGCACATAGTTTCACCAGCAGCTTTTCCCCCTTTTTTAATACTGCCATGCCACTGTTAAATTCCTTGGTAACTTTTATAAGAAACTAGTTTTCCATATTTTGGAGTGCACTTATGGACTTTATTCTTCCTTCATTTCCACATGTCGGTCCATTTACCAATACCACACTCTGTTGTTTACTATAACTTTACAATAAATATTAAAATTAAATCCTCTAACTTTATTTTTTGTTTTCACAATTATTTGAGAATATTCCATATTTATCCATATAAATTTTAGGATAAGATTTTCTATATCTATGCAAACCTTGCTGGAATTTTTATTAGACCCACTCTACATATGTAGATCAATTTTTGGGGAATTGGCATCTTTGCTATCATGGGCCTTTCAATCTATGAATGCACTATTTTTCCATTTATTTGGACAATCTTTTATTTCTTCCACAAATATTTCCAATTTCAGCATATAGATTCTCTATTTTTTTTATTAGATTTATACTTAATTTTGATTTTAAATTTCATACTGTATATTGCTACCATATAGAAATAGAATTGATTTTGTTGTGTTGATGTTGTGTTCTGTACTTTTCCTCAAATCATTAATTCAAGGAGGTATTTTATTATATTTTTTTCATTTCCTTTGTATGTTCCACATTGGCATTCATGTTATATTAAAATAAGGACATTTCATATTCAGTTTTTATAATCTAGATATGTTTTTTTTCTATTGTCCTGTTACACAGACTTGGACATCCTTGGATTGAGGAAGTTCCCTTCTATTCTTAGTTTGTTGAGGGATTTTATATTAAATGTTGAAATTTATCAAATGCATGATTATATCAATTTATAAGGCAATGCAATTGTCCCTCTTTAGAATAAAATATGTTAAAATATGTTGGATTAATGAATATGGTGCTAATTATAGGTTCAAATAAAAGAGGTTGAATAGCCATGTGTAGGGAAATTATAAATCACTCTAATTCTGTTCCATTGAGGAGGACATAATCCAAAGAAGGGCTCATTGACAGCGTGCCAAATTCCTGAGATTGTCTGCCTTATCTATTGTGTCCAGATGTCTCTCAACTCTTCAGGGGCCCCATTGTTTGAGGCACTGTTTACTGTCACAAAGAAATCCTGCTGATACTTGCATGAGAATAATCTCTAGAATGACCTTGTGGCTCACTTTGAAATCTCCTAGTCATAAAAACTTATTTGTACTTGATAGTTTCCCCTTTTGGTCAGGGACTTTTTCCAGATACATCACTAGTCAGAACTTGGTAATAATCCTTTGGTGTCAAGGAAGCTCATCCTTGGGAGTCATGTTCCATGCTAGGGGGGAAGTTAGTGTGATTATGTGCTGAGTTTGGCTTAGAAAGAGTCCACATTTGAGCAACTAGAAAGCTTTCAGAAGGTAACCTGTAGGCAATACATAATATTAGGCTAAGTTTGAATTTCACAAGAAAAGGTCAATAAGTACTATTATCAATATCAAGAGCCTGATGCAATCATCTGTCTTTCTTGGCTAGGCACTTCCCAGGTACTTGGGAGATTTTTGACACTCTATAATATAGAGAATATAGCAGGACTTTACAGTTATTGCTCTATGTTCCATCAATTCTATTCTTCCATCCCTCTTCCCTTTGAACCTATGGTAACCACTAAATGTTTGGTCTGTTCATATGCTGGCTGAGAACACAATCTCAGAACAGTTGCAACACCTACTCTCCAGTTAATTGGACTCACCCAGGACAACTAAGAAAAGAGGGATGATGGACAATGTCCATTCCTAAAATTAGAGCATAGCTACAATTGCAGGGAAGACAATTACATCTATATGCCCTATGAGATCAAAGCTGCCTCATAATCAGAAACAGAGTGCTCATTACCATCCCAAAATACTCAAGAATGAGGAATGGACAAACATAAGGGGGGAATGCAACTATGGACTAAAGTAGATTTATGATTATTCTAGGAATGGAAGAACTTGTATCACTGATATAAAGTAAGTGGCCATCAGAAGTTCTGAGGGGAGAGAGAGGGAAGAATGGGTGTAACATTGGGGCATTTTGGGGACATTGGAATTGTCTTGCATGACATTAAAATGACAGATATAGGCTATTATATATTTTGTCAAAACCTATAAAATTGCGTGGGATAAAGTGTAAACTATGATGAAAAATACAGTCCATTGTTAGTAGCACTCATTCAATATGTGTTCATCAACGGTACCAAATGTACCACAGTAATGAAAAATGTTGTTAAACTATGGAAAGGGGAAGGCATGGGGTAAATGGGATTCCCCTATATTTTTTGGAGCCCATTTATTTTTTCAAACAAATCAGTTTTATTAATACATATTATAAAAGTATATAATTCATCCAGAGTGTACAATCAATAATATTTGTTATAATGACGTAGTTGTGTGCTCATCACTTAAGTCATTATTAAAGCATTTTCATTATTTCAATAATAATAATAATAACAAAAACAGACAAACAGGAAAATTCTTCACCTCTCAATTTCTGTGTGTTTCCTCTGATGTACATAACTGCTATTAATTATACATTTTGGATAGATCTTATGGTATGTAAATATATCTCAATAAAATTGCTTAATCACAAATAAATAATTGTTCAAGAATACCCAGAAATCCCCCATATTTTTGATGTACCATTTATGTAATCTAAAGCTTCTTCAAAAATAAAAAATAAAAAATATGTTGGATTATGTTGATTGATTTTGAATTGTCTTTTTGGCAAAGCTCAATTACCTGTATTATTCTTTGACCCTTGCAAGGGATTCTTGCTGTCTTTTGGATGACTTGAGAATGAACTGGCAATTTGAAACCAGGTTTTTCAAATTTCTATGAATACCAAAACTGGATTTTCCTTTATGGGTTCCTCCTTCACTTTCCAAAAAATGCACTAACTTCAGAATCTATCCCTTTATTATTCAAATTGCAAAGTTGTTTGGTTTTTGGGGGGGATTTTTGTGACCCCAAAGATTGCAATTTTAAGACTTCTCTCAGGCTAAACCAGGTAAAGTTGGGAAAGTCAGCCTATGACGTTCTAATCTTCCTGATGTTCACCCTCGCAAGAATATATTAGCCTACTCTTTGTTCTCTAGACTTTATAGACAGGCATATATTTCTTCTAGATTTTATAGTCATTTTATGTGTGAAAGGTGCCCCTATGTGAATTTATTCAGCCTCTGGAAGTGGAAGTTTTTATTATTTCTGGATAATTTTTATATATTTTAAAAAGACCCCTTTACTTTTATTATGACAGGTTTTAATTTGAATGAAATCTTATTTTATCAAATGCTTTTCCTGCATCTAATGAGTTTATTAAAATTTCTCCTTTTTGCTGCTGTAGTTGTTAATAATATTGATTAATTTTTAATGTTTCTTAATATGACATTCTTGGAATAAATACATGTTCATGATATAATGTTTTTATATATTCCTTTGGATTAAATTTACCAATATTTTGCTGAGAATTATTTCAATAATTTTTAGGATATGTATATATATATATAATTGTTTATGTTTTCATAATACAAATTTTGAAGCTATTTACCTTCATTTATTTGTGTTATTCCTTTCTTAATTAAATGTAACCATTCAACAGTGAAGTCAAATGGGCTTAAAATTATCTTTGTGGGAAGATATTCAACAACAGACTTGAATTTTTAACAGACATAGAATTGCATGTGATTCATAATCTTTCTTCCATCAATTTTATATAGCTGTGTAGAGGACGCAGACGTGGTTCAAGCAGTTGAGCTCCCAATTTCCACATGGAAGTTCCTGGGAACAGTTCCTGGTGCCTCCTGAAAAACAAACAAACCAAATAAGCCATGAGCAAAACAAATGAAAAAGCCAACTCAGGGAAGCCAATGTAGTTCAGTAGTTGAGTTCTGGCTTCCCACATATGAGGTCCTGGGTTTAATCCCCAATCCAAAGTACCTAAAAAAAAATAAGTTGTCTGGAACTTTTCTAGATTTTGTAGAAGTAGAAACTTAGATTTTGGACTTAAACTAGTTGATTTTATTTTTCCAATAATTTCTAACAAGTTTTCTTTAGAAGAAATACATCTCTGTGATCCAAAGTATGAAAAAGAGTAGATGTGATTAATATTAACAGGTGTTAAATAGACATATATTTTGTCAATGACCTACTTTTGTCCCTAGTTTTGAAATATTTCTTTGTTTCCATCATTTTCTGAATTTATTTGAAGATATTATTTGTAGTTGATACAGTTATATATTTTAGGTTCATATAAACTTCTCATAATTATGGTTTAAGCAAAGTGTAGTTAGGTTTTATATTTATTAGAACTCATATAATGAAACTTTTGGTGACCTCTACATTATACTAGAATAATGTTAACTTCTTTTCTCAATTCCAAATCAACTTGATTTTTTATTTCTTCAAAATGTGTGACAAATTCAATGGTCCATATGGAATATGCCCAATTCTCCCTACAAAACAAATTCTAACTATAATACATGACTTCAAGCAAGCCCTATATTTTACACCTCCATCATCCATCTACCTTCAATGTTCCTATATAATAATGTTGGAATAGAGGAAGTTCCCTAAGAATCTCTCTTTTAGTAAGTGGGCAATATAATTGCAAGAACTTAGCTTTTACTACAGAAATTCTGCTTTGTGGACATCTGGTGTTTAGAGGATATGCTAAAAGTTAATCTTCTACATTAGTTAAGAATAAACCATTGTGTTTCAGATATTTTAAGAATATTTCTGGTAGTAAAATACTATGTCTGGATGTTGTCCCTTAACAAAATATTTCATTCTGTTACTGTAAGCATTGGGCATTTCTAATAGAAGGGCCTACCTGACCAAGCACTACAAAGAATCAACACATCTCTCATTGAGAAAGTGATTTATTATGAATGCATAACAAGGAACTGGAGGAATGTTTCTAAAACCAATTACAAGTGAAAATTGGAGGTAAGGATTTTATAGCAAAAGGAGAGGGATAGAGTAGAAGAAAAACAATTGATATCAGAGGTCTTGTGAGGAGGTTATATGCAATTTCTCAGTCTTTGTTGTCTCAAGCATGTTCAACTTTGTCCTTGATTTCAATGGCTAGAACACTATAGTTTATATACAGTTGTGCAGGTGCAAGTCCTCCAAGGCTCCTTTCTCAGCTAACTGCTCAAAGATATCAAGCAATTTGTGTCTGAAAAAAAGTTACAGATTTATACTTTTCTGTCTGTGTTTTGCTTTGAGATGTTTTCTTATCTCTGTAAGCAAAATTGAGAACGTCTGGTTAATATCCTTCAAGGAACTAAGGGCAAAGAGTAAATTTCTAAAGTTAGAATAATAGAAAGCCAGCTCAATTAGTGTTTTAGAATTTTCAGAGCTGAAATGAAGAAATATTAATAAGTACATTTTCCAGCTATCAAATACACCCTTGTGTTTATATTCTTCTTATATTTAAGAAGACATGTTTTTTAAGTAGTCCTCATATAGGAATGTGGGCAAAGGTCTCATCTTTTGTATATACTTACTGCTGCTTAGGGGTGAAAAAATTTTTGAACTATTTTGGAACACTCCCTAAACATATATTCACAAAAACGTTATAGGCAACAACAAGACAAGCTTTTGGCAAGCAAAATAATGGCAGCACTTAAGAGAAAAATTCTTGGGAGACTTCTGGGAATATGGGATTGGAGTAGCTGGGCAGGGCTCAACTGTCTCACAAAAACAATGAAGGAATGGCAAAAAGCTCTCTTAGGGAGACGCTTTGTAGATTTACATACAAGGACAGTGCTATGTAACATCCAGAAGGGATAGGGACAGACAGACAAAGATGTCAAATAGAAACCATGAGTTACTCACCCCTGTGGCTCTAAGGGCACATATTCTACACCCTCAAGGCATATAGCCTTAGTAAATTCCCAGGCTCAGTGCAGCTAAATGAAAGGGGGAAAATGATCCTCCTTAAGACTCCTCTTAAAGAAGGTAGAGAGTGGTTTCTATTCAGTGAGTTTGGCCACCTGACCTCACTTTGAATCTCAGCTGTAGCCAGCCCAGCAAGTGGATGTTGAAAGAGACCCATAAGTGAGGGTGCTGAAGGGCAAATAAGTGTGGGACAGGCACCCAGCAAACTCAGAGAAAAAGAATTTTAAGTGGGTGGGGAGATAAGGGAAGCAGAACACAGAAGAAAAAAATTAAAATAAATACCCCATTCAGCACTGAAACAGACTCAGGAAAAGAGAAGAGGTATCATAACAGAAAGGTTTTTGCAAAAACCTATTCTGGGAGAGAAAGAACTACATCAGTGATGGGGCAGTCTAATTTCCCTGGAGAGAAACAAGCCAGGAGAGATAGCTGGCAAACTGTTAGAAACCTAACTGACCTGAGGGAATAGATGGAGGGGAGAGGCAGAGAAACTTCCAGAACCCTACCTAACCTGGGGATTGGGTATGGTTCAGTTGATGAACACCTGCCTCACATTTACAATGTTCCTTTTTGAATCCATGGTACTGCTTAAGTGAAGAGACCCAGAGAGTGATCCAGAATTTTGTCAGACATCCAGATGGCACTCTGTGACAGGGAATTTACAGATCAAGTGTATTATTTAGGTTTTTGATCTGTTATTTTGTGTTTCTTATTATTTTTTAAATTATTAATTTAATTTTTATTCTTTATTTTATCCTCTATAACCAGGTATCTTACCTGTGGAATGTGGGCTACAGGAAGACTGATCAATGAGCATTGGCACACTGATACAATTCTTAGTGGCCTAAGAGGGAATATTGCTTTTCTTGGGTTATTTTTTATTTTTTGTATTTTCTCTTTCTTTCTTTCCTTTTTTTTGCTTTTCCTAATTTAATCTCCTTAGTTTATTTCTTTATTTCCTCTCATTTTTCCCTCTTCCATGGCTTTTCTTTCATTTCACCTTCTCTAATTTGGTCTGCTTTTTATTTTCTCTTCTCAATTTTCCAGTCTTTCATATTGTTCTATACTTTTCCTAGTTTGATTCTTTTCTTTCAGTTTTTATTCGACCTCTATTCTTCTACCTTAGTAATTTTCATGATTTTTCATTCTTATTATTCTTTTTCCTGGCTATTTTATATTTCACTATCTATTTCTTTATTATTATTACTAGTATTCTTTTTATCTTCTTCTATCTTTCCTTTCCTATGGTCTTAAAATTTTTTCAGAGAGAAATGGACAACTACAAGGATATAGAATAAGTGGAAACAAGTGTCAAAAAAGAAACATAACACAAAAGAAAATAAAACACTAGAGTAGAAAAAGAAACTAACTACCCGAATAATCCCATCCAGATAAACATAAGCCTAGACAAGAGCAAAAAAATTAACAGCCATGCTAAGAAACAGGAAGATATGGCCACATCTAACAAACAAACTAATAAACAAGAGAACATGCAGAACAGGGAAAAACTAATCAAGGATGTCCAAATAAATATCATGAATCAACTTAAAGAAGTGAAGGAATAGATAATGGATATTAAGAAGACACTGGAGAAACATACTGAAGAAATTTTAAACACCCATAAAAAGATAACAGATATGATGATGATGAATGGCAAAATGCAAGAAATCAAAAATATGTTAGAATGACATGACAGCATATTTGAACAGGCAGAGGAAAGAATTAGTGATGTCAAATATGATACATCTGAAAAAAAGGTAATACATTGGAAATCACACAGATAGTAGAACAGATAGATAAAAGTTAGGAAAAATTTCAGGATAACTCAGAGAATTGAATGTCAACATGAAAGCCACAAACATACAAATTATTAGGCATCCAAGAGAGAAAAGAGTAAAGAAAGGGGGCAGAAGGAGTGTTGGAGGAAATAATGGCTGAAATATTTCCAACTTTTATTTACTTATTTATTTGTATTAATTTATTTATCCCCCTCCCTTGCTGGTTGTGCTCACTGTGTCCATTTGCTGTGTGTTTTTCTGTGTCTGCTTGATTCTCTTTGTTGCATCATCTTGTTGCACCAGGTCACCGCACCACATGGGCCATCAGCTTACCATGCCATGTGGGCTGTCAGCTCACCATGCCATGTGGGCTGGCTTGCCTTCATCAGGAGGCCCTAGGAATTGCACCCAGGGCCTCCCATATGGTAAATGGGAGCCCAAGCAATTTAGCCACAGCTGCTTCCCCTTTTGAACTCTTTTGAGGACATGGATGTACATGTCCAGGAAGTGCACCACACTTCAAACAGTATAAATCCTAAAAGGCCTACCTGGGACATATACTTACCAAATTAGTAAAATCTCAAGACAGAGAATACTGAAAGCAATGAGAAAAGAAATACATCATGTAGAAGGGAAGCTTAATAAAATCAAGCACTGGTTTTGGATTTGAAACTATGAAGGTTAGAAGGCAGTTATATGACAGAGTTAAGTTGCTAAAAGAAAACCTGCCAGCCAAAAATTCTGTATCCAGCAAAGCTGGCATTCAAAAACGAGGGAGGATTCAAAATATTCACAAATGTACAGAAATTAAGAAAGTTGGTCAATGAGAAACTTGCCTTCAAGAAATACTAAAGGGAAATCTGCAGATTGAAAGGAATAAAAAGAGAGGGATGGTTGGGGAATAATGTATAATGGAAAATAAGATGTAAGAATAATTAAAAATATGAAAAGAGAAATAAAAACAAAATATGACATATACAAAACTAAAGAAATATGGCTAATATAAGTACAGACTTAGTAATAACATTGAATGTTAATGGATTAAACTCTCCAATGAAAAGACACAGAGTGGCAGAATAGATAAGAAAATATGACTCATCTATAGGCAGTCTAAAAGAAACCCACCTTAAAGCCATGGATGCAAGGACGTTGCAAGTGAATGGTTGGAAAATGATTTTACATTGAAACAATAAACCAAAAAGTGCAGGAATAGCTAAAATAATATCAGCAAAATAGACTTTAAATGTAAAACTGTCCTAAGATCAAAGAAGGACACTATATAGCAATAAAATGGTTAATCTATTAAGAAGAAAGAACCATCAGGAAACATTTATGTTCCTAAACAAGGAGCCCAAATATCCATGAGACAAACATTGGAAAGACTAAGGGGAGAAATAGATGCCTCTACCATTATAGTGGGGGGCTTAAAGATGATTATCACCATTAGATGGAACATCTCTACAGAGGCATAGTAAAGAAACAGAGACTTTGAATAATACACGAGCAGATATAGACCTATTAGACATATACAAAACATTACAGCAAAATATAGCAGGATATACATTCTTCTCAAGCATACATGGAACATTCTCCAAGGCAGGCCACATTCTAGTCCAAAGAAGAAGTATCAATGAATTCAGAAAGACTGAAATGATACAATATAATTTTTGTGTCCTCAACAGAATGAAGTTAGAAAATGATAAGGGGAAGAGAACAAGAATAAGTAAAAAGATAGGGAAATTAAACAATACACTCTTAGATAATTAGTGGGTAAAGGAGAAAATTGCAAAAGAATTCAGTAACTACCTTAAAACAAATGAAAATGAGAACTTAATATATCAATACATATGGTAGGGGATTTCTGAAAAGGCATCAAAGTGGGCAGACAGGGCTCAACTCTCTCACAAAAACAGCAGAGGAATGTCAAAAACATATTCGAGGGAACTGCTTTTGGGATCTGGAGCCCAAGGGAGTGCTGCACATCATCCAAGAGAGTGAGGGCCAGAGAGACAAAGAGGCAAATGAAAACCCTGAATAACTTGGCCCAATTGCTTGGAATGACACATAAACCCCACATTCAAGTCAAAAGCCCTCAGAAAAACCCCTGGGTCACTGTAGCCAAAGAGTGAGAAAGCATGTTCTCCTTCCTGGAAGGAAGAGGGCTCGGGTGAAGGGCAGAGAGTGGCTTACCTTCAATGAATTTGGCCAGCTAAACCATCTTTGAAATTCAAAAAAATGACCCCAACCAACAATAAACCAGCCCCAGGGAGAGGAAGGGAAGGGGTTCTGACCAGGAAGGCAGTCACACTGAACCACCCAGAGAGAGAAACTAGGTTAGTGAGGGGCAGAGACAGGTGTTTAACAACCTTGGTCCTGGCAAACTGTTATAAGCCCAACTTGCCTGAGGGACCAGGAGCTTGGAGAAGCAGAGATGATTTCAGAAGCCCAACTAACCTGTGGCATGTGTTTAGCTCAGTGGAGAAAAAACTTCCTCACATATACTAAGCCATGATTTGATTTCCTTCTCCTAGAAGGAGGATTCCAAAGAGTGACCCACTAGGTAGACAGGTACTCAACTAGGATCCTATGACAGAGAACTTATAGACTGAGGATTGTTTGTTTTGGAATGTATGATTAGTTGTTTTTTATTTTTTAGATTTTAAAATTATTTTTATTCATTCTTTTATTTTTAAAGTAAGGTACCTTTTTTGTGGAGGGCATGCTGCAGTGTGTTTGATGAGCACCAGCAGCCTGAGATGGTTCTCAGGGGCCTAAGAAAGAAGCCTGTTTTTCCTGAGTTTTTTTTCCTTTGTCTTTTATCTTTCTTTCTTTCATTTTTCCTTTCCTCTTTTTTTTTGCTTAGTTTATTTCTTTCCTTCCTTCCTTCCTCTTCCATTGCTTTGCTTGCATTTCAACTTTTCTTATTTTTTCTTCTTTTTTCTTTCTCTTCTTTTCTCATCTCTGAAGTCTTATTTTATTCTATTTATTCCTATTTCATTTATTTTTGCCAACTTTTAATTCTTATTTCTTTGTATTTTTAATGAGTGTTCATTATTAGTACTTATTTATTTTCCTGACTCTTTTCTGTCTTTTTTATTATTACTATTATTCATTTTTATCTTCTTTCTTTCCTTTTCTATGATCTCAATATATTTTGAGGGAATCAGACAACTGCTTCTTTTGAAGTGTCAAAAAGAATCCATAAAACAAAACAAAATAAAATAAAATCCTAGAGTAGAAAGAGAGGCTAACCATCTGAGTAAACCCATTAAGATAAACAAATGCCTAGAAACCAATAAAATATTTCATGCCATACTAAGAAGCAGGAAAACATGTCCCAGCCAAATGATAAAGTTGATAAAAAGGAGGAAATACAGAATGTGGAACAAATAATCAAGGATGTCCAAACAAATATCATGAATCAACTTAAGTAAGTGAAGGAAGAAATAAAGGATATTAAGAAGTCACTGGGGGATCATACTGAAGAAATTGCAAACATACATAAAAAGATAACAGATCTGCTGTTGATAAATAGCAAAATGCAAGAAATAAAAAATACACTAGAAGGACTTAACAGCAGATTTGAACAGGCAGGGTAAAGAATTAGTGATTTCAAAGACAGTATATCTGAAATAAGACAGATAGTAGAACAGATAGATAAAAAGATAGAAAATAATCAGTGGGGATTCAGGGAACTGAATGAGAACATAAACATATTCATTGTAAGCAACACAGAAGGAAAAGAGTAGGGGAAAGGGGGCCAAGGGAGTGTTGGAGGAAATAATGGCTGAAAATTTTCACTCTTTTGAGGGGTATGGATGTAAATGTCCAGGAAGTGTAGCACATTCCAGTAGAAATCATAACAGGCCTACTGCAAGACAAATACTTATCAAATTATCAAATATGCAGGACAAATAGTGAACATTGTCAGAAGCAAGAGAAAGGAGATACATCACATACAAGGGAAGCTCAATATTATTAAGCACTTATTCATCACCTGAAACCATGGAGGCAAGAGGACAGTAGTATGACATAGTTAAATTGATAAAAGAAAAAAGAAAACTACCAGCCAAGAGTTCTGTATCCAGCAAAGCTGGCATTCAAAAAGGAGGGGCATTTCAAAATATTCACAGAAAAACCAGAAATTAAGAGAGTTTGTCAACAGGAAATCTGCCCTTCAAGAAATACAAAAGAGATTTCTGCAGGTTGAAAGGAAAAAAAATAAAACATGAGAAAAAAGGTTAGTAAAAGGTGTAGAAATTAATATTATTAGTAAGAATAACTAAAAAAGATAAAAAACCAAATTGACTTATTTAAACTTAAATAAAATATAGCTAATTTAAATAATGCATTGACAGAAATAACTTTCAATGTTAATGGATTAACGTCCCCACTCAAGAGACATAGATTCACAAAATGGATAAGAAAATATGACCCATCTATATTCTCTCTACAAGAAACTCATCTTAGACCCAGGGACACAAGGAAGTTGCAAATGAGTGGTTGGAAACTGATTTTACATGCAAACAATAACATAAAAAGTATTGCTTAAAGAATTGAAAGCGGTGTCATGAACAAATATATTCATATCAGTGTTCACAGCAGACTTATTCAACTATTACCAAAAGTTGGAAGCACTCGAAGTGTCCATCAACATATGAATGGATAAGCAAATTAAGGTATATATATATAGAATAGAATATTATTCAGTTGTCAGAGGGAATGCAATATTAACACATTAACAACATGGATGAATCTTGAAGATCTTATGTTGATTGAAGTAATCCAATCACTGAAGAACAAATATTACATTACTTCACTGGCATGACTTAAGAAATTTGAGCAGACTCATAGATCTAGAGTCTGGAAGATAGGTTATTAGGGAACAAAGGTAGGAGAATGTCGTGAGCCAATGTTCAATATGGGCAAGGCCTATGATATGGTGGTAGAGGGTGGTTGGTCAGTGCATGGGAGTGATGATGGTGCAGGGATATTATGGGAGATGGTGCTGGAATGTGAAGGGGAGCAGCATTGGTGGGCTGAGTTGGACTATCCATGGAAATGGAGGGAGGGTTTGAGGAAAGAGCAGGTGAACTCTAGGGATTTGTAGGTCTGTGAATAAAACAGCAATGGTGGGAATGTTCTTTTGGCAAAAATAACAAAGGGCAGAATATTGGGGGTGGGGATATGTGGGATAGTGCACACCTGGGGTAGGCTTCTATGGAATATGAAAAAATTCATCTTATCATAGTGTGTTATCTCAGTGGTGGAGAACCAAAAATTAAACACGAAAATATTAAACTCCCATCTTGGAGTGTCCTGCTATGTTCTCAGTTAGAGGGTCAAGAATCTCTCAAGAACACAGGCAGTGCCTAATAAAAGAAAACAGACCAATATTTCAAGCACTCAAATTTATTGCAGTAACTATGAACCTTATACTTTAAAAACTGAAACAGTGGTTTCCATAGGTTCCAAAAGGAGGGGGTGGAAGAATAGAATAGATGGAATGTAGGGCATTTTTCTGGCATTGGAGTTGTTTTGCATATCTTACAATGATGGGCACAGACCATTTTAAATTTGTCAAAACCTATAAAAGTGTACAGTTCAAAATGTAAACCATATGTAAACTATTTACCATGGTTAGTAGCAATGCTTCAATATTTGTTCATCAATTGCAACAAATGAAATATACACATGTAAGATGTTATCAATAGGGGAAAATTTGAGAAGGGGTGGGTTTGGTATATAGGGAAGTCCTCTATATTTCCTATGTGGCTTTTAAGTAATCTAAACCATTTTGAAAATAAAGAAAAAAAAAGGCACTGGGGGAACAAACAGAAAAAATTGTCACTGTACATAAAAGATAACATATCTTATGATGATGAAGGGCACAATGATTTTTAAAATTTCATATTTATTTATTAATATTTGTATTTTATTTGTTTTTTAAATTATTTTGCTTTTTATTATTTTATTCATTTATTTTTACTGTGTTTTTGTGGAGGTTTTGGATTGCAGAAATGTCACAACTGTCACAGGGAAAGATCACTGGTGCAGGATGTCAGTGACGGGGGATATGTGGGGAGGGATGCACCTGTGGCATGCTTTTATGGAATATGAATATGTTCAAATGGTAATGGGTTGTTGTCTTGATGGGTAGAGACCCATAATATAACTGAAAGAATATTGAATTCCCATCCTGGAAGGTCCTGCCACATTCTCCAATAGAGTGACTAGAATCCCTACAGTATATGTGCAGTTCCTAGTGAAGGAGGACAGATCAATACACCAGGACCTTGAAAATGATGGTTGAACTTATGAACCTTGTTCTTGTGAAATTGAAACTTAGCCTATAATTATATATTACATAAGATTTACCTCCTGAAAGCCTCCTTTCTGTTCAAATGTGGCCTCTCTCTAAGCCAAACTCGGCACATAAACTCACTACCTTCCCCTGGAAAGGGACATAACTTCCAGGGTTGAGCCTCTCTGGCACCAAAGGATTAGTTCCAAGTGCCAATGAGTAATACATTTGGAAAAAGACCTTGATCCAAAGGGTAAATATTAAATACAAGCTAGTTTTTGTGGTTAAGCTATTTCAAAGTGAGTCAGGAGGCCATTCCAGAGTTTAAATTTATGTACTTCTCAGGAGCATCACATTGATTGTCACAGTAAATGGTTCAATAAGCAGGATTCCTCCTCAGGTCTCTAGAGAAATCTAGACACTATAGGCAGGGAAGACAATCTCAGGAATTCAGCACCCTGTCAGTGGGCCTTACCTTGGAATATATGTTCCCCAGTGAAACAGAGTTAGACCTATTTATAATTTGCCTATAAATGACTCTTCTGTCCATTTTACTTGAGCATATAATTAGCACTATGCTGATTAAATATATGGATTATGCTAAATATATATTCAGTCTGTTTATATGCCTTTTGAGCCCTATATATCACCATTGTTGCAACACCTACTCTCCAATTCTTCAGACTCACCCAGGACAACTAACAAAATGATTATGGGTGGAAAATGCTTGTATTAGTCAGTCAAAGGGGTATGATGCAAAATACTAGAACTCTACTGGTTTTTATAAAGTTTATTTATTTGGGGTAGAAACTTACAGTCACAGGAACATAAAGAGTCCAACTCAAGGTACCATAAGAGGTACTTTCTCACCGAGAGTCTATTGCCACATGTTGATGCAAGATAGCAGGTGATGCCTGCGAGGGTTCAGTCTTCCTTCCCCTTCCAAGGCTCCATGGTCCCAGCTTCTTACAATCCCAGCCAAAGTCTGGGACAAGTCTCATCTCTCTCCTGGGGCTTGTTTCACTCTGGGATCAGCTGCTGTGTTCTCTCCACAAGGCCAACTATAAACTGTCATCCAAATGGCCCATCTCTCTTCCTGGAACCTCTGTCATGTCTAATGGAACTTCCTCTCTTTCCTCACATATCTGCTTCTCTGTGTGCTTACTTCCTGGGTTCCAAGATCAAAAGTCCAACTAACTCCTCTGCCATGTACTTTCCTCTGGGAGTCCTCACCCACAAAGGGGCAGGGACTCAATATCTTACTAATGTGGCCCAACCAAAACCTTAATAATAATTTAAATAGTAAGGGTGAAAACTCTGAATCCAATACAATATAATATGCCCAGAAAAATAGAAGAGTTTCCAAATATTATCCAATATCTAGTTTTGGAATTCATAAACAATATCAAACTGCTACTATGTCCATTCCAAAAATCAGATAGTTTCTACAACTGCAAACAAGACAGCTTCATACATTTGCCTTATGGCATTTAAACCCCCTTTCAATCAGAAACAGAGTGGGAATCATCATTCTAAATCCTAAATATTGAGGAATAAACAAACATAAGGGTGGAATGCAACTATGGACTAAGACAGACTTTTTTTCTCCAGCAATGGAAGATCTTGTAATGTGGATATAAAGGCAGTGGTCACCAGAGTTTCTGAAGGAGGGTGAGGAAAAAATAGGTTTAACAAGGGGCATTTTGGGGACGTTGGAATTGTTCTGAATTACATTGTAATAATTTATACATGCCATTGTTCATTTTTCAAAAATTCGTGGGGCAAAGTGTAATCTATAATGTAAACTATTGCCCATGGTTTGCAGCAATGCTCCAATTTGTGTTCTTCATTATAACAAATCTACCATAATAATTAAAGATGTTGTTAAGTGGAAAAATTGTGGTAGAGGAATGTTTTGGTGTATATGGAAATCCCTCTATGTTTTTGATGTATCAAGTTATGGGATTTAAAGCTTCTTTAAGTGTAAAAATAAAATTAAAAAGTAACTGCAAAAATTACAGAGACATTCTATTTTCTCATAAGCAAGTTCATTAATGACTTAGAAAATGAATCATGATTGCCAATACTTTTAACATGTTCAATGTCTCTCTGGGTATAATCCAGTATATGGGAGATATTATTATATTCATCAGGTAGAGTACTTAGTAATAATTAATGGGTAAATTTTTCTTTGAGCTACAGTTAATAGATCTAAGTTCCAGTTTGCAATGCCATACATCTTGTCCCTGCATGAGAGCCAGCCATTATGCCAGTTGTATCTGTATAGGTTCTAGTAACATTATTCAGGCAATTATTGCTCCATTTGGTATATCCTTCACACAGCTAACATACTGCACCACCATTGGTCCTTGAGAATAAAGTATCTCCAGCTGGCAGAGCCACAGGTGTCCAAAGTAGCAGCATATTTCCATTTTCTACAGAAACATGATCAGAAGATGTGGCACATACTTTTATTGTTTTATGGGTTTTAGTGATCAATAGAGCCAATATCTCAAATGAAGAGGTGCTATGCATGGCAATGGGGGCCAGGTTTAAATGTACAAGAGCATCTGATGACACTGAAATACATCTCTTTTAATTTTTATACACTTTCAAAAGGATTTTCATTCAATTTATAACATATCATATGAACAATTGTATTAGTCAGACAAAGGGATGCTGATGTACAATACCAGAAATCTGTTGGCTTCTATAAAGTTTATTTATTTTGAGTAGAAGTTGACAGTTACCAGGCCATAAAGTGTATGTTACTTCTCTTACCAAATCTGTTGCCATGTGTGTGAGCAAGATGGCTGTCAATGTTCAGCCTTCCTCTTCCTCTTAAGGCTCCATGGTCCCGGCTTCTTCCAATATCAACTGTAGTCTGGGATAAGTCTCCTCTTTCTCCTGGGGCTTGTTTCTCTCTGGGCTCAGCTGCTTTGCTCTCTCCTGTTTACTTCCCAGACTCCAGCTCAAAACTCCCACTCCCTTCTCTGCAGTGTGGTTTCTCTGTGAGTCCCTAGCCAGCAAAGGTGCAGGAATTCAATATCCTATTGATGTGGTCTAATCAAAATCTTATTACAGACCAGTTTACAAACATAATTCAATATCAATTTTTTGGAATTCATAAACAATATCAAACTGCCACAACAATCTTTTGCAATAGCTTGAAATTAAAAATTGATACTTTAGAGGATATGACTTTGCGAAAGCAAAATGTTAAAATTTGTTAGGTTTGAACATTATATTACCATGAAAGTGAGAAGACTTGTTTTTCTTAAACTAAGGACACAATAAGGTTAAAATACAAGAAGCTAATTTGATAAAACACACCTTCAGCTTTGTATAATGCTTATTCAGTAGAAAACTATAAAATTTTATTAAAATAGACTAATGATTAAAGAAACTTTGTCATTTTAACAGAAAATGAACCAAAGTTAGTTTTTTGTCAGTATATTATTTGATGCTAAAGCTTTTCAGACTTTTAGTTAGACCCATCAAATCTTACCTGACTTTGAACACAAAAATTTCATTTCTGTGAACCTTCTGCACTTTCTGTATTAATTCAGGTTTTTTCATGCATTGTCTTATTTTTTATAACAAGTCACTTTCTCTTAGAACAAAATTACTTTCTTTTTCCTTAATAAAAAAAACATATTCTACATACGTAATATATGTAACTTACCAAAATGATTTTGGAAATTGTCTCCAAACAAACCACTTCAATGTACAACAAAAATAAACATTAATTTTTTCAGAATAATGATTCAATTTGGTTATATGTAAACATAAGTTATCTTTAATACAAATACAAAGTAGCATACAATACTAGAATATTGACAGCTCATAAATACCTTTAGTTTACTATTTTATCAGTATTTCAGAGGTATATATTATGAAACATTTACAAGAATATATTTCTGAAGAAGCTATTTGCAGGCAAGTTGGCAGGGCTAAGCCTTGATGGAAATGAAGGCTTACAAAAGCAGCTAGCATTAATTTTTTCCTCCTGTTTTACTTTCATAAAGATGCCCAGTTCAATTGTTAATCTTTAGCAGCAACAACTTTATGAATGTGACTATCCATATCTTATTAGAATTAACATGAAAACAGAATGGAGAACATTAACTTTTCTAAGTTTTTTCACTTCTTCAGAAGTTAAACCAATTCCATTTGTGATTTTTTTTACAAAACAAATCTAATTGCAAGGTGTATTGACATTTAAATATTCAATTTAATATAACCACCATCCAATTTATACTGTGGCCAAGCAATGTTGCAATAGAAAATATTTTATTTTTATTAAGGTTTTTCCTTTCAATTTAGACCAATTTTCCAAATTACAAAACAAAGAAGATATATCCAGCACAATCTGAGAGTTTCCCATGACTAGGCAACACCAATAGAAATCACAATAACATTAAGAAGAAGGCCTCCTCAAAGTCAACTCAAAATAAAAAATAAACAGGTGAACTGAATATCTGACTTATGAGCTCCTAGGCACTTGCAGACGGACAAAGTTAACATAAACACAGATCAGGACTGAAGAAAGAATTTCATACACTTACCTAGCATAGGGAAAAACCCAGCTTAAGAATCACCTTCACACAAACTGGCCAGTGATCACACAGCAGAAACATCAACCAGAAACTCTAGCTCTGGTCCTCCAGGGAAATCCTGGGGCAGCTGTGAAGCATGTAGTTGAGGGATTCAGTGAAGCCACATGGTTGACAAAGCATGGATCAGGGCTGCTCTGGGGGCTGCATCATAGAGCAGCATGGCTCCTGTCTGGCTCAATAATTTTTTAACATAATGATGGCTGTTTCTAATAAAAAAGCCCACCCATTCCAGTGCTACAAAGGAACAACACATCTCATGAGAAGGTGATTTATTGCTAGTGCACAAGTAAGGAACTGGGTGAATCTTCCCAAAACCAATTCCAAGGGAAAATGGGAGTTAGGGTTTTTACATGAAAAGGAGATGGATGGGGACAGAAAAAACAAGTGATGCCAGAGGTCTTCTGAGGAGGATACATGCAATTTTTCAGTCCTGTGTTGTCTCAAGCATGTTCAACTTTTTCCTTGATTTCAGTGGCTAGTACACTACAGTTTAGCTACAGTTGTGCAGCGGCAAGTCCTCCATTGCTTCTTTCTCAGCCAACTGCACAAGGTTATCAAGCACTTTGTCTCTGAAAAAAGTTACACATTAATATCTTTCTGTCTTGTTTACTTCGAGATATTATTTTATCCCTGTAAGCAAAATTGAGAAGGTCTAATTAATATTCTTCAGAGATATAAATACAAAAAGTACATTTCTCAAGTTAGATTAATAGAAAACCAGTTCAATTATTTTATTAGAATTTTCAGAGCTGCTGAAAGGAAGAAATTTTTATTAGCACATTTTCCACCTATTAATACTTTGATCAAATATTCTTGAAATCTTCCTGAACATTAGTTGAACACTGCAATTTTCTGGACATATTCACTCAAGGACTGAAGATTATCATTCAGGAATAACTGTCGTGTCCAGGGAAAACTCTGAAATGATCATGCTCCTGGACTTGCTAATTTAAAACCCCTCAATAGTCAGGAGGAGGTAAAATAGTGTTAATGGAAAATCAACCCTGATGTCCACACACCTAGTAACATTCAGAATAGCTAAAATTTCTGATTTTTAAAAAGGTTTTATTGTGAAAAAAAACCTGAGCTAAGCCAAGAAGATTACACTCAAATGGTATGTAAATGGTTCATATTATCTATGAAAGCCTTCAAAGCTACATGACAACTTTAATTTCTTCTTTCTATTCCTTGATTTTTTGTGTTGTACTGCTTCAAGTTACTTTCTTCACATAGTTATTTGGTTTACACAATAACTAATATTCTTCCTTTGTATGTTAATTGCAACCTTCATATTCAATAGACAGTAACATTATGATTAAAGCATTTAACTTTCCCAAAGAATTGTCAAACCATCCTCCACAGCAGCTTCATGATTTTATATTACACCAACAACAAATGTATGTTTCTATTTCTCCACACTGGTAATTTTTCTTTCTTTCTTTTCTTTTTTATAGAGGCCATCCAGTGGGTGTGAAATGGTTGGCTTAAAGAATTAGAATTTATTGTTTCATGATTTTTGAGGACTGGAGAAGTAAAACATCAAGGTGTCATCTAGGCTACATTTCTCTAAGAAGACTGTGGCAATCTGCGGCTGGTTGCCAGCAATCCTTGAACTTTTTTGTCACATAGCAATACCCATTGCAGCCTCCTCAGGGTTCAGAGTTTTGATTGTCTTCCAGCTTTTGCCTGATAACTGTGTAGCTTTCTCTCTGTGACATTCCTTACAAGTCTTTTAATGATAAGATTAAGAACCATCCTGAGCTCTCTCTGCCTGGAGAAGCCTGCACTAAAACTTAGTGTGTATTTACATCTTTCTCTTCCATTTCTCAGCAAGCTCTGTTCTTTCCCTCATTTCCCAATAAATTCTTTTTACTGGCCTAACTAAGTGGGCATGTTCTTAAATTCATTTGTACAACATAGCCTAGAACCTAGAGGAATCCAAAGCGTCCCCATATTCATTTGGCAAGCCATAGCCAGGAGAAAAATAATTGAGTGGTGCTCCCCATCCCCCACTGGAGAAAGGTAAGTGTTAAGGTCTCTCTGTGTCCTTTTTGGTTCTGCTGTTTAAGGAGATTAAGGGCTAGAGGGTTCCTGGATAAGATCCCAAAGGACATGAACTCAGTCTACCCAGACTTCCAGTTCCCTCTCTGGAGGTGGCAGGGGCTTGTCTCTGCACCCTGTAGATCCAAGGAAGTTCTGGGTGGCAGCTTAGACTTCAGCTATTGTGATGCTAATTATAAACTGACTTTGCCTTTTTTATGGTTACTCTAGGAATAGCCTCACCCCTTGCCTTTGCTTATAGTTATTTCATGACAGCTTCTGTCCCCTGTGGCTCAGGGTAAAGCAAACTTGAGTCACCTCTGTCTCCTTTCTGTGCACTGGTATTAATTTCTCTTTCTCTCATGGCTCCAAGTGTGGACTAAATTGCTGCTTGGTGGAATTCTCAAACCTTGGGGATGAACATCCACTCTTTAAGTCCAGCAGATACAAGAGTACTTTTATCTCTGAGCACTGGAGAGGAAAACTTCCTACCCCTTGTGTTAAAATTCTTAAAAGCAGCAATTCATGAGAGAAACCAGTTTCCCAAAGGCTTCAATGACCTCAGTAAGGGTATACTGGAATTAGTCCTGCTCATCCAAGGTCTGCCAAAGTCAGAATGGGAAACAAGCAAAGCTCTAAAGTAAAGGAAAATGTTTTAAGCTGTATTTTAAAGCATTGGATATTTTTTGGTCATAAGTCAATAATTAAGAAATGAAATTCTTATGCAGAACTCCATGGTCACAGTGCAAATTAGATTAATTAGAAATAGCCTTCAAACAAATTATTTAGATGCTATTTTACAGTTAAACTTATTTTGTAAAAGAATGTAAGTTTTAAATAACTATTTTTAAATATATTTTTAAAAGATATTTAGATTACATAGATATTACCTAAAAAATATAGAGTATTAACATATGCCCTGCTCCCTATACCTCCCACATTTCCCCATATTAACAACATATTTCATTAATGTAGTACAATCATTACAATTGATGAAAACATTTTGGAGCATTGCCACTAAGCTTGGAATATAGTTTATATTGTAATTTACACTCTCTCCCCCACAATTTTGTAGGTTATAGCAAGATATGTAAAGGCCTGTATCTATCATTGTAATGTCATTCAGGACAATTTCCAAGTTCCAAAAAATGTGCCATATTTTTTCTGTTTTTCCCTCTTCCTGCCCTCCGAACCTGCAGTGGCCACTGCCTCCACAGCAATGATATAATTTCTTCCATTATAGAATCACAATGTCTATAGTAGAAAATCAGTGAGTGTAATTTAGTCCATAGTTCTTTCCCAATCATAAGGATTCTGGGATGATGATGCCCATTCCACTTCTAATTGAGAGAGGGTTATGATTCCATGGGGCAGATGGATGGAACTTTCTTGCTTGCAGTTGTAGACTCGCTCAGATTCTTGGGATGGTAGGTTGTCCATAATCATTTCCTTGTTATTTGTCCTGGGTGAGTCCAATGTACTGGAGAGTAGATGTTGCAACTCCATTAAGATTCAGTGCCTAGCTGGCAAATGGACATCCCAAAGATTTTAGTCTCTTGGATGTACACCTATTAACCATTGAACTTTTTATAGGTTCAAATACAAGGGTCAGAAGAGCCATGTTTAGGGAAATCACAACTGATTCGAACTCTGTCACACAGGGGAGTTTAAATTCCAAAGTTGGGCTCATGGCAATTCATCAAACTCCTGAGCTATCTGACCTGAGTATAATGTCTAGATATTTCCAGAGCCCTCATAAACCCTACTCTTTGAGGTTGTATTTACTTTGGCACTCAATGAGATTTTGCTGAACCATGCATAAGCATAACTTCTGGAATGACATCCTGACTTTCTTTAAAGTGTCTTAGCCATGTAAACTCATTTGTGTTTACCATCTCCCCCTTTTGGTCAAGGTATTTTTCAAGCTGCATTGCTAGTTAGTGCTTGGTATTAATCTCTCAGTGGCAGGGAGGCTTATCACTGGAAGTCATGTCCCAAGCTGGGGGAAGGTAGTGCATTTATATGCTCAGTTCAGCTTAGAGAGAGGACATATTTGAGCAACAAGGAGGCTCTCAGGAGGTATCTTTTATGCACCCTATAATACTAGGCTAAATTTCAATTTCAAGAACATAACAGGACTTACCAGGATGTGAGTCCAACAACTTCCCGCTCATTATGTGGATCTCTACCCACTGATACAACCCATTATGACAAAGTGAACACTCACACACTCCCTAGAAGTCTGGTCTAGGTGCACCCTGCCCGGAATTCCCCCCACATCCAACACCCTAAATCAATAACCCTCCCCTTACACTACATTGTAGTTTTAATCATGCACCCACCAATCTTTAGTGTTCACCTGGTCCCTCACCCAACCCTCCCCCCATTTCATGGACAGTCCTATCCATCCTTCCCAGACTACTCCCCAGATACACTAGCACCATTCTACCAAAAAGTATCACTGCACCACAGTCTTGCCCTTCTACTGCACAACTACACATTTCTACCTTATTATAGATTTTGCCCGTATAAGCAATGGCTCAAAATGTTCCTATCCCTTTCTATCTCCTGTAAACCTATTTTACAGACTCTAACACTGTGAGTGTGCTCAATTTACTTAATTCATATCATGGGAGTCATGTAATATTGTCCATTAGTGTCCTGCTTGCTTCACTCAACATAAGGTCTTCAAGGGTCATCCATGGTATCCCATGTGTTAATACTGCATTCCTTCTTACAGCTGAGTAATATCCATTGTATGTATATACCACAATTTGTTTATCTATTACTGTTGAAGGGCATTTGGGTAGATTCCAACTTTTGGCAATAGTGAATAATTCTGCTGTGAACATTAGTGTACATATATGTGTTCTTATCCTTGCTTTCAATTCTGCTGGATAGATACTCAGCAGTGGAATTGATGAATCATATGGCTATTCTAGAGTTTGCTTTCTGTGGAACTGTCAAACAGTCCTCCATTATGGCTGCACTATTCTATTTTCCCACCATCAGTGGATGAGGTTTCCCATTCCTCCACATCCTCTCCAACACATGTAGTCCTCTGTTTTATTAATAGCCACCAGGCTCATGTATGTAAGATGATATCTCATTGTAGTTTTGATTTGCATTTTCCTAATGGCTAGTGATGTTGAGCATCTTTTCATGTGATTTTTAATCATTTGTATTTCTTCTTTGGAGAAGTGTCTATTCAAATCACTTGCTTATTTTAAAAGTGGTGTTTTGTCTCTTTATTTTTGAACTATAGGATTTTTTTTTATATTTTATGGATATTAAGCCCCTATTAGATATATGATTACCAAATATTTTCTCCCATTGACTCCTTTCACTTTCTTGACAAACTCCTTTGAGGTATAAAAGATTTTAATTTTGAGGAGGTCCCATTTACCTATTTTGTCTTTCATTGCTCGTGCTTTAGGTGTAAAGTTCATGAAACCATTTCCTAATATAAGATCCGGTAAATACTTCCCTACATTGTGTTCCAAAATTTTAATGTTCTTGGCTCCTATATTTAGATCTTTAATCCATGTTCTGTTAATTTTTGTATAAGATGTGAGATGGTGCTTCTCTCTCATTCTTCTGGATATGGATATGCCATTCTCCAAGCACCATTTTGTGAAGAGGCCATTCTCTCCCAGCTGAGTGGGCTTGGTCTCCTTGTCAAATATAAGCTGACTGGTGACAAACTATATCATAACTCTCAATTCAATTACAATGGTCAGTATGTCTATCCCTGTGCCAATACCATGCAGTTTTGAACACTGTAGGTTTGTATTATGATTTAACATCAGGTAGTGTGTTTCCTTTGATTTCATTTTTCTTTTTCAATATGTCTGTGGCTATTCAGAGCCTCTTGCCGTTCCAAATAAATTTTGTCATTGGCTTTTCCAATTCAGTAAAAAGTGCTATGGTGATTTTCATTGGGATTGCATTAAATCTGTAGATTAGTTTGGGTAGGATAGACATCCTAATGATGTTTAGTCTTCCTATCCATGAACAGGGAATATTTTTCCATTTATTAAATCTTCCTTGATTTCCTTTAAGAGTTTTGTATAATTTTCTGCATACATGTCATTTATATCTTGAGTTAAATTTATTCCTAGGTATTTGATTCTTTTACTTGCTATTGTAAATGGGATTTTTTTCTTGATTTCCTCCTCAGATTGCTCATTATTGGTGAACAGAAATGCTACTGATTTTTGCACATTAATCTTGTAACCTGCCACATTACTAAATTTATTTATAAGTTCTAGAAGCTTTAATGTAGATTTATCAGGGCTTTCAAGGAATAGGATCAAATCATCTGTAAATAGTGAGTTTTTTTTTTACCACTTCCTTTCTAATTTGGATAACTTTTATATATTTTTCTTGCCTAAGTGCTTGAGCAAGTATTTCTAACACAATGTTCAGTAAGAATGGTGACAGTGGGCATCCTTGTCTTCTTCCAGATCTTAGAGGGAAAGCTTTTAGAGTTTCACCAATGAATATGATGTTAGCTGTGGGTTTTTCATATATATCCTTTATCATATTGAGGAGGTATCCTTCTATTTCTATGTTTTGAACTGTTTTTATCTGAAAGAGTGCTGTATTTTGTCAAGTGCTTTTTCTGCATCTGTGGAGAAGATAATGTCGGGTTTTTTTTTCATTGACTGATTTTCTTATGTTGAATCATCCTTGCATACCAGAGATGAAACTCACTTGGTCAATGTGTATAATTCTTTTGATGAGTTGTTGAATATGATTAGGGAGTATTTTGTTGAGGATTTTAGATCTGAGTTCATTAGAGAGATTGGGCTATAGTTTTTCTTTCATGTGGCATCTTTGTTTGGATTTACTATAAGGGTGATGTTGTTATCACACAATGAGTCAGGCAATGTTCATTCCACCTCTAATTTTTTGGAAGTGTTTAGGCAGGATTGGTCTTAGATTTTTCGAGAGTTTTTGAGAGAATTCATCTGTGAAGCTGTCTGGTCTTGGGATCTTCTTAGATGGAGGTTTTTGGTGTCTAATTCTATCTCATTATTTGTGATTGGTCTTTTGAGTTCATCAATTTCTTCTTTTGTGAATGTAGGCTGCTTGTGTGTTCCTAGGGCTTTGTCTATTTCCTCTAAATTATCTATCTTGATGGCATACAATTTTTGAAAATATCCTCTTATGATATTATTTATTTTTGTGAGGTCAGTGGTGATATCCCATTCCTCATTTCTTATTTTGTGTATTTGCATCATCTCTCTTTTTCTCTTTGCTAGTCTACCTAAGGGCTTGTCAATTTAATTAATCTCAAAGAAACAACTTTTGTTTTTGTTTATTTTTTCCAGTGCTTTCTGATTTTCAATTTCATTTAGCTGTGCTTTAATTTTGTTATTTCTTTCTTTCTACTTCCTTTCTGGTTAGTTTATTCCTTCTAATTCCTCCAGGTGTGCAGTTATTTCTTTGATTTTAGTTCTTTCTTTTTATATATACATATATAGGCATTTAAGGCTATGAATTTCCCTCTCAGTAAATCTTTTGCTGTATGCCATTTGTTTTTTATAAACTTTGTGGTCATTTTCTTTCATTTCAAGGTAATTACTGATTTCTTTTGTGATTTTCTCCTTGGCCCATGTTTGTCTAAGAGTGTGTTGTTTAACTTTCATGTTTTCTTGCCTAATCCGGTTCTCTCCCCTTTACTGATTTCCAACTTCATTTCACTGTTGTCAGAGAAATTATTTGTATAATTTCAATCTTTCTGAATTCATTGAGAGTTGTTCTATGGCCTAGCATGATGTCTATCCTGGAGAATGATTCATTTGCACTCAAGAAGAATGCATATCCTGCTATATTTGGGTTTAATGTTCTGTATATGTCTATTAGATCCAGTTCCTCTAATGCATTATTTAAAGTCTTTGTTTCTTTTTTTAATTCTCTGTTGAGATATACTGCCTAATGGTCATAATGGTGTAATAAAGTCTCCCTATATAATTTTAAAGGCCACTGTGTCTCTACTTAGTTTTTCCAGTGTTTGCCTCATGTATTTTGAGGTGCCCTGGTTATGTGCATAAAAGTTTATGATTGTTTTTTCTTCTTAATAGATTACCCCCTTTATTAATATATAATGTCCTTCTTTGTCTCTTACAATAGTTTTGCATTTAAAGTCTATTTTGTCTGATATTAGTATAGCTATCCCTGCCCTTTTTTGGTTATGGTTTGCTTTCCATAAAATTGCTTTCTGATCCACTCACTTTCAGCCTCTTTGCATTCCTGGGTCTAAGG
>JAQZBX010009564.1:32691-46000 GCA_029593785.1 Cabassous unicinctus | reverse complement strand
AAAAAAAAAAAGAAAACTACAGAAAAATGCTAAATGAAATCAATGAAGACCTAAACAAATAGAAAAACATTCCATGTTCATGGACTGGAAGACAAAATATAGTGAAGATGTCAATCTTACACAAATTAATTTATAGATTCAATGCAACACCAATCAAATATCCAACAGCCTACTTTACAGAAATAGAAAAGGAATCACCAAATTCATTTGGAAGGGAAAGTGCACAGAAATAGCCAAAAGCATTCTAAAAATGAAGAGCAACATGGGAGGAATTTCACTGCCTGTCCTTGAAACATATTAGAAAGCTACACTGGTCAAAACAGCATGTTACTGGCATAAAAATAGACACATTGATCAGTGGAATAGAATTGAAAGTCCAGAAATAAGCCTCACCTCTATGGCCAACTAGTTTTTGAAAAACCATCATATAATATTTATGATATTTAATGACTAAATATCATTAATTTACAACATAAATTTTTGCTGAACTGGAAAAGGGAGTTATGAAATTTATCTGGAAGCGCAAGTGGCCCCAAATAGCCAAAAACTTATTGAAGAAGAAAAAACAAAATTGGAGGAAACACACTACCTGACTTTAAAGCATATTATTAAGCTACTGTGGTCAAAATTCCATAGTATGGTGATGGGTGTAGGATGACTGAATACCTGAAAGTAACTTGTTTCTCTCTTTGTTGCTAGGATACAAAAGAATGAATTATATGTAAATTAGAAGGTAATGAGATGTGACCTTCTTTTGGTGCAAATTCCACTTTTGGTGGTTAAGAACATCCTGTTGAAGCAATGAATTATGAAAACCAGCTTCAACTGGTTGGCTAGACCTGCATAGAAGAAGCCCCTTGCTGTCCTCACTTCAACTTGCTTAATAGTAACATAGTAAAATTCCCACTCCAGGGGTGGAGTTATCTGCCCCCTTTTTGATCATGCAATGTATGTGCAATCATGATTTCCTGACCTTTCTAATAATACAATTATATAACTAGCTATATGTGTTCATCCATATGTATAAAAGCTAATGCATATTCAAAGCAAATGCTAAGTAATAACTTATTATTTAAGCAAGAGTAAAACTGCAGCATGGGGTGTCGTGTCTGAGTCACTTTATACCGACCTTGGCTCCTGTCTGCAGACATAATAAATACAAGTTCTCCTTAACTCTTGTATTAAAGTTTTAACTCTGATTATCCCCAAAGGCCCAGCTTTGGGGCCTAACATTGGCACAAGGACAGACATACTGACCAATGGAACCTAATAATGAGTTCTGATATAGACCCATTCGTATACAGCTGACTGATATCTGACATGGCCACCAAGTCTATTCAATTGGGAGAGAATAATCTCTTCAACAAATGATGCTGAGAGAAGTGGATATCTATATCCAAAAGAATGAGAGAGCCCACCATCTCATGCCCTGTATAAAAATTGACTCAAGATCAGTGAAAGATTTAAATATATTTAGGCCTTATTTGATTTCCTAATAATTGTGTTTGTATTTCTGTGCACAAGTCCTTTACATCCTTAGTTAACTTTACTCCTAGATATTTGATTCTTTTGGTTGCTATAGTAAATGGAATTATTTTCTTGATTTCTACCTCAGGTTGTTCATTATTAGTGTACAAAAATGCTACTGAGTTTTGCCTATTGACATTATATCTGATCACTTTACTGAAATCATTTATCAGTGCTAGAAGCTTTGTTGTAGACTTTTTGTTTCTTCTGTATATAGGATCATGTCATCTGAAAATAGTGAGATTTTTATATATCTGCTGGACAGATCCCCCAAGACTTTGCAGGATGGATTCTTGAAAGTGGTAACCCTGACGTGACTCAGATCAGCAGTGTGAATTGGCACATTAAGGAGTGGCTGTACTCATCCGGTCCAAAACTGAAACTAATCTTCCCAAGGTAAGGGAACAGCAATGTCCACTAGGGATAGTTGCCAATGTGTCTAGTATGGTGAGGGATTTCTAAATCTCATGGGACCAATAATCTCCAAAGAACAGGATACTTTTGTAAAAACAATACAATTCTTAAAAGCAGCTGATTACACAGTCTGAGAAGATCAATTACATTCCTATTACAAACAATTCAAAAGTATTTTCCTTGGTTTCTTAAAAGATGAACTTTAGATTTGGAATTATGGGAGCAGGTAGAAAATAAATTAAAAACAAAATATGAGCAAGGAGAAAAAATTCCCATTTCTACCCTAATCACTGGAGCATAGTGAAAGAAAATTCGTGTCCACTATATATGTCTCATACAACAGTTCCCTCAGAGGAACTCCCAGTTAAAGACTGTATCCCCTGGAAAGGAAGAAACACATTTTCCACCTCCACCTCCCCCAGTCTTTTTTGAGAATCAAAAACCCTGGCTGGCTATGGAAAAGTGCTTAAAAGAAGCCATAGAGACAGGAGAATATCATGATTTTCCTGTAATTCTCCAAAATGGGCAGCCACAGCATGACTCACTTCCCTAGGCAGTCTTTAAAGAGCTGTGTAAAAGAATTATTGAACCCAATTCCTTCACTAAGGGGATTTTGGACTCCATTGCTCATAACTATCAAATGGGCCCTTGAGATTGGAAAATTCTTGTAAAAACTATTGCTACCCCAGCTCAATTTAGTGTTTGGCAACTAGAATATCAAGAAGGCTGCACCCAACAGGCAGAAGTGCTGAATAAAGCCGTTGTCAGTATAATCATGCTTGTAAGAAAGCATTCTGCCAAAGAGTTAACTAAGATAAGAAAAACATTCCAGAAACAACTCTGCAAACCTCCTACTGCCTACATGATGATAAGGCTGTTGGTTGATGGGGGTTAATAGAATTAAACCACTGGAAGTGTAGGAAAACTTAGCAGCATTGGTGTTCTCTGTTTTGTTTCCATGCTGATTCTAAGTGGGCCTGTACAGCCAAATTAATAAAATTAGTGCAGAATTTCCAAGAAGTCATTATCAAACAGAGACTGAATTAATAATAACAAAGAGTAAAAATTATGGGTCAAATCAGTAAGCTTTATATTTCTGTTGGTGTGTTGTAACTTGTTTTGTGTTTGTCTGTTTGTTCAGCATCAGTGTATATTTTGATACCTCCAGATGGTAATATTAAATTGATAAGTGAAAATTATTAAAAGAGCTCTATTCAAATGGCCAAAAATTAAATAACCACTTATATTAATAAATAAAGATGATATTAATTTGAAATAATAAAAATAGTTATGACCAAATTGAATCAATATTCTGACGTTTGTTTAGTGTTGATGGCAATTGTATGTTTTAAGAAGTTTGCTTGGAAACAGTTTCCAAAATGATTTTGATAACTTATGAATGTAAGATATACAGAATGTGCTTTTATTATTAATGAAAAAGACAGTAATTTGTCTGAAGATAAAATGACTGGTTATTAAGAGAGAGTAAAATGTGGGTCAAAACCTGAATGAATACAAAAGGTGCACAGAAAAAAAATTGTGGTCAAAGTTAAGTAAGAGGTCATGGGTCTATCTATAAAGATTTAAAAGCTCTCGTGTCAAATAGTATAATTTTAAGTTAAAATTTTGTTCTTTCTCGAAGTTTCTCAAGTCTTTAGTCTTTTTAAATAAAAGTTTATATAGAGTTTTTCTCCTGAATAATAAGTATACAAAAAAGGAAAGTCTGTTTTATCAAAATAGCTTCTTGAACTTTAACCTTATCATTTCCTTGGAGAAACAAGTCTTACCACTTTTAAAGAAACCTAATGTCCAAACTTGCTTTCTCAAAGTCAAATCCTTAAAAGCAGCTTTTTATTTCAAATTATTACAAAAGATTTGTTCTTTCACCTTAAAAAAGGTAAAATAATAAAATAATTAGGTTCATTTAATATGTTATAGTTTAAATAAAAGGTGTTTAAAATTGTTATAAAATTAAAAAGAAATTCTTTAACTTTCTGTTAATTAAATTTGTATGAATAAAAGGCTCATATGAATACTTAGAGTGTATAAAATTCCTGGAAATTTAATGATTTTTTAACATAATATTAGATAAAAATATAATGTTATTAATCATAGTTTTGATTATTTAAAAAAACCCAATATGTGTCATAAAAACAACCTGTTATAAATTAAAATAACACAACTGCAGTCCCAAATATTATTAGTTTGTTGCAAAAAATTTTTGTTAATCAGAAAACCAATGCCTTTCTAGTCAGCACTTTTCATATTTCAGGAAAAATAATGAGAATTAGAACAGTAGGCACATCAGGGATGTTTTGTAACAAATAAAAACAGATAATGTGCATTACAGAGAGTGTTGTGTTCCTCCCTGGCAAAGCTGGCCACTTTCTCAGGAACTGATGCATAAACCTTGGAATACACTGTCCAGGGAGTGTTGTTTTCCTTCCTGAGGAGGCTGACCACTTCCTCAAAATTAACACAGTGCTCACAAGTTGGCATCTATAGTATCAAGTTCTTTAATCATGAACACAGTAAAAAAAATAGTCCCTAGTCAAACCAGTTTAAGTCCCACCCTGGAAGAGTGTATTCTGCATAGGTGTTTTCAATCAAAACTCTAGTACTGGCTGCTGATTCAGGACTTCCCAGCTGAGAGTTAGATGTTAGTGTTTATATATAAAACTTCTCTATTCATCTATCATTCTGTAACTCTGTTCAATATTGATTCAATATTTAAATTAATTACATTATCTTGTTTCTCACTCTAATTGACAGTATAGACTTATTAAACTAAATATGCATATTAGCATTTACCTTGTTTCCATCCAGGACTTTGGCCAAAAGGGGGCCAGGTATATCAGTGTGTCCCCAATTTGATAAGCATGTGAATGTATGTATGTATATCATGAAGGATTGGAATATAGCAGTTAAACTCCTGTTTATAAATAGTCCTTCACTTATTTTGTATTCTTTCAATTATTAACAAAATTTCATTAGCTAAATATCAGTGAAAAGTCCTGCCACAAGAAATGTTCAATAGCCCCACCATGTGTTAATATGATGTTTTTCAGGCTTTATGCCCTACTTGTTCTACTTTCCCATAAGCATGTATCTATCATTATATGGATAATATCCTTATTAAAGCCCCCTCAAAAACACTTTTAACACAACTGTTTAAACACCTCCAAATTTCTCTTACTCAACCCAGTCTCCAAATAGCCCCTAATAAAATCCAATTAACTCAGCCTTGGAAATATTTAGGATATGTCATGTCATCTAAAACAAATAAAACAAAAAAGGGGGAGTATGGATACCTCCCCTAGAAATACAATAGCCCTAGCACTACATATTTTAAATTTTTAAAATTGTGGTACAGATCACCTCTCAGCAGCTGAGAAACATTTCTCCACTCATCAGAAGAGTCACTAAACATGAGCTAAAATTCTGTACAAGAAAATGTTAGGAGTTGGATCTTGGAAAGGACCCTGTGACCTTATAATGTGGGGATGAAGATATGTGTGTGTTCTTACTCCAACAGGCCCCTGGTGGCTGCCAACAAAAAATGTGAAGCTATACCAGGAGCTGGAAAGATAACCCATTCAACCCAATACCACAGATGGAGAAGATGATGATGGAGGAACAAAAGAACTCCTGAACACGACATAACACTACTCAAACTCAGGGAGTAACTTGGGGAAATATTAAACAATTAGACCAAAAGGTTACCGAAATGCTTTCTTGCACTGGGGCACCACCCACCCCTGAAAATAAGTTTCTTGCATATTTGACCCAGGAACTTATTTTGTTTCCTGTTTTTCCCATGAAAATACCACCAGGCTCAACATTACTTCCATATTCCTGCCTAAAAAACAAGCACAAGCTTGGTTCCCAGTTAATTTATCTCATCCCTGGGAAGGCTCTTCAGGAATAGCTCAATTCAGCAAGGCCCTTTCACTTATTAGACCTAAAATATTCATTGGTACACTTATTACTTTCATTATTTCAGCCATTATCATAGTGGCCACTGCCAACACTGTGGCAGTCGCCTTAACAGAATCTGTCCAAACTGCTCATGTTGTTAATCAAATTATAACCATTGTCATTGGCAAACTTTTAACACAAACTCATATTGATAATAATATTCTTATCAGACTTGATATATTAGAAGCATCTGTTCTTTGGATAAGTAAAAAACAACAAGCTCTGCTTACCAGACACCATTTGCATTGTGATTGGAAACATGTAAAAATTTGTGTTACTCATTTGCCTTGGAATATTTCCCAGCTTTCCTGGGAACAAGTGAAAACCCACTTACAAGGGGCTTCTCCTCCCATCTACAGGAAGAAGTGCCTGCTCTCCAGCAATGTCTGGAGCATAAATTATCTCAAATAAAAAATCTAACACAACCAAATGTGTTTCAAACACTCAATGATGATCCAGAATGGTTAAATCTGTCTGATTGGTTTCATGGCCTAAACATAAGAATCTGGGTCATATCTCTTATTAGAATAAACATGCTTCTTGTTTTATTATCAATCCTTAGGTTAATCCATCAAGCCCTCTCTCAAGCTCATCATGCTGAACAGAAATTCATCACCTTGGTTGAATCATGCTTGTGAGAAAACATTCTTTCATAGTAAAAACTTTAAAACCTTATGTCTTCCAGCTTTACCCCAAGGTCTCATTTCCTTCTTTCTCACCTGCCTACCTATTTTCCTGGCTCTGTGGCCTTTTTTCTTCCTGCACACAACTTTTTCTAGAATTCCCCATCCTGTTGTTCCTACCATGACCTGTCTTGTACTTGTCCCATACATGGGGTTATCTTGTGACCAGAGCTGGGGCCCCACCAGCAGCTGGGGGAGTCAAAAGCAGGTGCTGGGCATGGAGGCCATGGGGGCATAGGCTGTCAGAGAGACAGATCTAACCCACTTGGGGGACATTGGCCCTCCATCACTCGCACTTCTCACATCCTCTTGCTTGGCCCCATGGGATGGCTGGTTAGCCAGAGATGGATTCCTCAGGGAAGGAACAAACAAAGACAGGCACAGTTACAGAGGGGCCTTCAGGAGAGAACTTGGGGGCCAACAGAGGTAGGGCACAAACCCTCACCCCTTCTGAGAGAGGTCTCCTGTCCCCATGGCTACTTTGATTCCTATGTCCAGCTCAGATTGGAGCCCAGGTAGCAGACAGTGACCTGGCCTTACAACTACTGCCCACTCACCACAGCCAAAATTTGTTTCCCATTTTTATCCTTGTACTACCAGGAAGGGGGCAGCTGAAAGAAAGGGATGTGTCAGGATGCAGCTCCCCCTTCCTTTTCTTCTTTTTTAAACAAAAAAGGGGGAGATGTGGGAGCTCTTTGGTTAAAACACCTTTGAAACAATTTAGGGCCTGCTTTACTGTGTAAGAAGAAAAGTGCTACTCAGGCAGAAAACTGCAGCTATCAGTTCCTGCTGAAAACATTAGGAACATTCTTGCTTTGCATGGTTACTTTATCAGGGCTTTCTGCCTCTGCATTATCTCCTGCACAGCCTGGAACTTTCTGAGTCTCTGCATGTACTCACTGACCTTGTGCTTTGTAAAAAGTGAATAAAAACCATGACAGGAGCCAGCAAAGGAAGATAGCTCCTTTATCTGTTCTCTCCCTTGCCTTTCAACCTCAGTGTTCAGAGTAATTATTTGCACTGTTGTGGGCTTGCTGGACAGATACCCACAAGAGTTTGCAGGACAGATTCCTGCAGATATGTAAGACAAAATCACAATGAGGTATCATTTTACCTCCAATACTGGCTGCCATTAAAGAAAAACAAAGAAATACAAGTGCTGGAGAGGATGTGGAGGGATAGTAACACTCACCCACTGCCAGAAGGAATGTACAATGGTGCAGCCTTTGTGGAAGACAGTTTGGCAGCTCCTCAGGAAGTTAACTATAGAATTGCCATATTATTCAGCAATCTCATTAATAGGTATATACACAGAATTGAAAGCAGGGACATAAACAGATATATGCACACCAATGTTCATAGTGGCATTATTCACTACTGTCAAAATTTGCAAGTAACCCAAGTGTCCATCAACAGATGAATGGATAACCAAATGTGGTGTGTGTGTGTGTGTGTGTGTGTGTGTGTGTGTGTATACACATCTGTATTGGTCAGCCAAAGGGGTGCTGATGCAAAATACCAGAAATTGGTTGGTTTTTATAAAGGGTTTTTATTTGGGGTAGAAGCTTACACTTACCAGGCAAAAAGCATAAGTTTCTTCCCTCAGCAAAGTCTATTGCCACATGTTGGGGCAAGATGGCTGCTGACATCTGCCAGGAGTTCAGGCTTTTTGGGTTTCTCTCTTCCTAGTGCTTGCCTCTCTCTGGGCTTAGGCTTGCTTCTCTCCACAAGGCCAGCTATAGACTGTCAGGTGAATGGCTCATCTCTTCCTGGGGACTTCTTTCCTTCCTTACAAACAAGCTCCTCTGTGTGCTTGCTTCCCTGGGCTCCAGCATTAAAACTCAGCTTCAGAACTCCAACTCAAAACTCCAACTAACTCCTCTGCTCTGCCATGGAGTTTTCTCTCTGCGTATGACTGAATGACCTACTGACAAGCCCCAATCAAAGCCCTAACCATAACTTAATAACACCCAGAGGAACAGACTAGTTTACAAGCATAATCCAATATCTATTTTTGGAATTCATAAATAAACTGTCACAATATTTCTTTCTTTCTATCTATCTATCATCTATCTATCTATCTATCTGTCTATCTTTCTATCTATCTATCTATCTATCTATCTATCTATCTATCTATATCACAATGGAATATTACCCAACTGTAAGGAGGAATGAAGTTCTGTCATATGTGACAGTTTGGATGAATCTCAAAGACCTTCTATTGAGTGAAGTAAGTCAGTCATGAAAAGACAAATATTGCATGATCTCAATGATATGACCTAAGCATGTTGAACAGACTCACAGAGATAGAGTCTTGAAGATAGGTTAACTGGAGACAGAAAAGGAGTAGAAAGTGGTGCGCTGATGCTCAATCTGGACAGAAACAATGATAAGGTGGAAGGGGGTGGTTTGGCAGTGGATGAGGGTGATGGTAGTATAAGGATGTGAGTGAGGTCTGTGGTACTGGAGTGTGTGGATGAGCAGGGTTGGGGGTTGGTTGTATTATCCATGGAACTGGGAGTAGGGCTGGAAGAAGGAACAGGTGAACTCTGGGGAGGTAGAGCTCTGTGATTGAAAATACAATTGTAGGAATGTTCCTTTTGAAAATATGGTAGATGAAGGTAATTGGTGCAGGCTGTTGTTTATGGGGGTATTTGTGGGAAAGGGTGGACCTGGGGCATGCTTCTATGAAATATGAATGTGTTCATCTTGTCATAGTGTGTTATCTCAGTAGGTGGAGACACACAATATACAATGAAATATTAAACTCCCATCCTGTGGAGTTCTGTTACATTCTCAAATAAAAGGGAAAGAATCTCCCAAGTGGCTTTTAAAAGAAAACAGACCAATATGTCAAGCTCACAATATTAATTAATATAAATATGAACCTTATTCTTATAAAATTGAAACTTATCCTAATAACTATAGCCTACGAGTGACCTCATGAAAAATCTCCTTGTTTCAAAAATGTGGCTTCTTGCTTTTCAAAACTCAACAAATAAATACATTAACTTCCCCTCAGAATGTGAACTGACTCCCAAGGATGAGCCCCACTGGCGTCAGAGGATTAACACCAAGCATCAACTAGCAATGCATTTGGAAAAAGACTTTAATTAAAAGGGAAAAACATCAAATACAAAAGAGTATGTATGATTAAGAAATTTCAAAATGAAATGGAAGTTCATTTCAGAGGTTACACTTATTCATGTCTCAGGCAGATCTAAGTGCCACTGTGAGCAATGTTTCAAATAGGGGTGCTCCTCCAGGCTCTACTGCCATCTGGATACTATAGACAAGGCACAATATCCCTTGAAATCAGCACTCAGTCAGTGGGCCTTACCTTGAAGTATATGACAACTTATTTTCCCATAGTAACAGAGTTAGCCTCATGTGTAATTTTTCTACAAATGATTCTTCTACCCCTTTTATTTGAGCCTATAATTGTCACTCTACTCATTAAATATATATCTCAGAGACTCAAATCCTTGGTCTGTTCATATGCATGTTGATCCCTGAATCTCAGAAGAGTTGTGGTCAACACCTACTCTCTAGATCATTGGACTCAACCAGGACAACTAAGAAAATTATGATGATAGAAAATTCCCATCTCCAAAATCAAAGAGTATCTACAACTGCAAGCAAAAACAGTTACTTCCATCTGCTCCATAAGATCTAAGCCCCCTCTCAATCTGAGGCAGAGCAGACTTCACCATCCCAAAATTCTCAAGTTTGATAAGTGAAAAAACATGGACAAAGTAAACTTATTAATATTGTAGTAATGGAAGAACATGTAACATTGTTATAAAGATAGTGATTACCAGAGATTCAGAGGAGAGGGAGAGGGAATAGTAGGTGGAACATAGGGCATTTTTAGGGCATAGGAATTAAGTGTAAACCACAATGTAAATCATAGACCTTACTTATAGTAGCAAAGCTTCAATAATTTTTCATCAATTTTAACAAGAGTACCACACAATTGTAAAATGTTATTAATAGGAGAAGATGTGGGAAGGGGAAGGGGTTACATTGGAATCCTTTATATAGTTGATGTAACTTTTCTTTAATCTAAGACCTCTTTAAACATAAAGTTTATTATATTGGGGGGGAAAAGCATACAAGACCTACAGAAACCAAATGGTTGAATGGCAAAAGTAACTCCTACAATTCTCAGTTATTACTTTAAATGTCAGTGAAGTAAATCCCCCATTAAAAGACAAAGATTGGCAGATTAGATGAAAACACATGACCCATCTATATGCTGTCTACACGAGAATTATTTTAGGTACAAAGAGGCTAAAAGTAAAAGGGTGGAAAAAGATATTGATTGCAAACTGTATTCAAAAGAAAGCCACAGGGGAGCTTGGCAAGATGGTGTTGGTTTAGGTGGGCACTTACTACCACTCTTGCAGAGGATGGCTGATTGGGGACAGGATCCTGCCCAAGTGGGCCATTCTGGAAGCCCATGGAGTGAGAGCCTTAGGGATATTGAACTGGAGGGAGCTGGAATGGGAGGTGGATTGCTCAAGATAAAACCATGAGTATTTTCCCAGCTGGAAACTGTGGATGCAGACAGCTAAGCCCCACCCTCAGGGCAAAGGGCTAGGGTGACCCAGACTTCCACTGGCAACCCGGTGAGAGGGAGCATTCCCCAAGAGTGGGAGGGTTCTGGCAGAAGGTGGAGAGGGGTTTCCTTTCTGTGGGTTTGGCTGTCTGGACCCCCTTGCAGCTTTGGAGAGCACATCAGCCAGTGCGAAGTGGCACCAGGCTTAGGGGAGAGGAGAATCTGATGAAGAAACCTGATTTACACAGCCACCCTGGGATATGGAGGCTTGGCTTGGGAGTGGGTGGAGTTAGCCAATTTTATAGTTCCATGCTGAGGAGTATCAGAGTTTCAGCTCCTCTGGGGGGAGGGGCAGGCAATGGGAAGTGTTTGATAAGTTTCCATAAGCCTATTTAGGGTCCACTCATCAGAGGGGGTGGTCTAGAAGAGGTCTTCTTTTAGGTCCCTTATTTCTCCAAAAAAAAGTTTACAAAAATTATATGAACTTATTTTGCTCATTAAAATCTGCCTTAAAACTGGCAGAGAGAAGCCTGCAGGGTAATTGATTGATGAACACAGGCAGGCTGGGAGGTTCCACAAGGGCCCAAGAAGGAACGCTGTTCTTCCTTAGCTTTGTTTGACTGTTTGCTTTTGTGTTTGTTTGGTTCTTCTTTGTTTGTTTCTTGCTTTTCTTTCTTCTTTCCTCCACCCCCCCCCCGCTTTTTTAAAATTAGGTGCTGCTGGCTTGTTTCTTCTTTGTGGTGCTACTTCTTCCTTGATCTCCCATTCTCTGTGTATATTGATTTTGTCTACCAATGCTATCTCTTTTCATTCCTTCATCCTTCTATCTTCTGCTTTATGTTTTGGTTCTTACATTCCAACTTTTTTCATTAGTCTTCAAATTCAGGGATGTCAATTTCTATCTTGTCTATTCTGTTTTCTTCTTTTTTAATTATTAACTTTTTCCTTTCAGCACTTTCTTTAATCTTTCTCTCTCTCCTCATTATTCTGGCCTTTTAAATCATTCTACATATTTTTCCCTATTTGGTTTCCCATTTCATTCTAGGTACATCACTTTTTTTCCCTATTACTTTACACATCTACATGAGTTAAATATTCATTTTAGTAAGTCCTATACAGCCCATCTTCTAACTTTTATCAATATTACTATTATCCTTTTTACTTTCTTACCTCTTTCAATTCCTCTGGCCCTGGTTTTTTTCCTTCAAGGGAACACAGAAAAAAACAAGGAAATAGAACAAGAAGAACAAGGTGTCAAAGAGAAAACTTAACACACACACAGAACCACCAGCTAAATAAAACTCTAGAGCAGAGACAGAAGCTAATCAATTGAATAAACCCATTAAGATAAAATGATGGTGAGGGGACAAAAAAAAATTACAAACCATACTGAGAAACAGAAAGACATGGACCAGACCAATGAACAACTAAACACCAGGAAGAGATGCAGAGCATCGAACAACAAATCAAAGCTGTCCAAACAAATATTATAGTCCAACTTAATGAAGTGAAGGAAGAGATTAAGGATGTTAAGAAGACACTGGGAGAACATACTGAAGAAATTGTAAACATACATAAAAAGATAACAGATATGATGGTGATGAATGGCACAATCCAAGAAAGCTAAAAGATGCTGGATTCGCATAACTGCAGATTTGGACAGGCAGAAGAAAGAATTAATGATGTGGAAGACAGTACATTTGAAATCAAACAGATAGTAGAACATACAGATAAAAAGATAGAGAAAATCCAGCAGGGACTTAGGGATTTAACTGACAACACAAAATGCACAAACATATGCATTATAGGCATTCCAGAAAGAGAAGAGAAGGCAAAGGGAACAGAAGGAGTGTTGAAGGAAATAATGTCTGAAAACCTCCCAACCCTATTGAGGGAGATGGATGAACATGTCACAGAAGCACAGTACACCCCAAACAGTATAAATCCCAAGAGGCCTACCCCAAGACATATACTTGTCAAAATGTCCAATGCTCAAGACAAAGAGAAAATACTCAAGGCAGCAAGAGAAAAGAGAACCATCACATACAAGGGAAGCACAATAAGATTAAGTGCAGATTTCTCATCTGAAACCTTGGAGGTAAGAAGACAGTGGTATGACATAGTCAAGGTACTAAAAAAAAAAAAC
>JAQZBX010009564.1:0-32591 GCA_029593785.1 Cabassous unicinctus | reverse complement strand
TGGCAGAATGGATAAGGAAATATGATCCATCTATATGCTGTCTACAAGAAATCCACCTTAGTCACAGGGATTCAAGGAGCCTGAAAGTGATTGGCTGGAAAACAATTTTACAATTTTACAATTTTGTTAGCAGGCATTTGCACATAGTCTGGAAAATGGGTTACCAAGAGATAGAAGAGGAGTAGAGATTGGTGAGATGATGTTTAATCTGTGCAGAATTTATAATTAGATTGTAACAGGTTGGAAATGGCTGGAGGTGATGGTGGGACCGTGATATGAATAATTAAGAGTGCTGAAGTATGTGTGAACATGATTATAAGGGGAAGTTTAAGGCTGTCCATGATGCTAGAAGGACAGCTAGAGGAAAAAATGGATGACTCTATAATTGCGTGAACTCTGGATTGGCCAAGGATTGTGTTTAAGAATAGAAATATAAGAATGCTCTTTCAGGATCTATAACAAAGATATATTACTAATACAGAGAATTGATAAAGAGATGATATAGGGGAAAATGCCTCTATATGATATGAATGTATTCATATTGCCATAGGTATATTTTCTTGATATTGACCTACACAGTAGCTTAAAAAAATTCAACTTCTATCCTATGGAATCCTGCTGCTTTCTCAAATAAAATGGCAAAAATCTCCCGATTATACAAGTCATGCCTAATAAAAGAAAACAGGCCAGTATGTCATGTCCTCAATCTTAATGCTTGTACTTATGAACCTTATTCTTATAAAATTGAAAATTGGCCTGATAATAACTATTACCTAAGAGTTAACTCCTGAAAATCTCCTTGTTACTTAAATGTGGCCTCTCTCTGAACCTAACTCAGCAAATAAATTCACTATCTTCCCCTGACATCGGACATGACTCCTGGCTCTGAGGGGTTATTTCCATGCACTAACCAGTGATGCATTTGTAAAAGACCTTGACCAAAAGGGACAAACAATGAATAAAATACAGTTTTAATGGCTAAGAGATTTCAAGGTGAGTTGGAAGGACATTCTGGAGGTTATTCTTAGGCAGATCTCAGGCAGATTTCACTAACTGCCACTTTAAGCAATGCCTTAAACAAGAGACCTCCCAAGGCCTATAGGGATGCCCAGACACCAGAAAAAAGGCACATAATTTCATGAAATCAACATCCCCTTAGCTAGCCCTATTTGGGGCCTATAATCAACTTTCCTATTATGGTTATACTCATTTATGTTTCAATTACTATGATTTTTCTACCACTTTTATTTGACCTTATAATTTTCAATATGCCATTAAATATATCTTTCAGAGATTTAAATATTTGGATTGTTTATGTTTAAGCTCTGAATCCCAGCAAAATTGCAGCCAACTGTTACTCTCCAGTCATTGGGCTTGCTCTGGACAATGGAAAAAATGATGATGATAGACAAGTCCCATCCAAAAAAGCAAGGAGTATCTTCAACTGCAAGCAAAACAGTTCCCTCCATCTGCCCCATAATAAATAAGTTCCCTCTCAACCTGTACAGAGTAGACATTATCCCAAATACCTCAAGATTGAAGAATGAGTAAATATTATTGGGGAGTGTAATCATGGACCAAGGTAGATTTATTGTTATTGTAGTTATTATCTTGTATTAATGGAAGTAATTGTGATATTGATAAAAAGGGAGTGGTTGCCAGGGTTTCAGAAGGGAGGAGGAGGGATGAATAGTTGGAACACAGGGCATTCCTAGGGCTGTGAAATTGTTCTATATGAATACTGCAGTGACAGATACATGACATTATACATTTGTCAAAGCCTGTAAAATGGTACAGGCCAAGTTTAACTTTAAAGTAAACTGTAGACTTTGGTTAGTATAAATTGTTTACTACTGTTTCATCAAATCTAACAAATGTATAATCATCATGTAATAATAGAGGAAACTATGTGCAATTGGGTGTGGGATATATGGGAATTCCTTATACTTTCTGTGTAATTTTTCTGTAAATCTAAAACTTTTCTAAAAATATCATTTATTTATTACTGAAAAACATATGTTGGGCCAAGGATAATATCTTAATAAATTTTAAAATATTGGAATCATACCAAGTATCTTATGAGGCCACAATGGAATACAGCTAGTAATCATAATATAGGGAAAACAGGAAGATTACAAATATGTAGCAACTAAATAATACATTTTTGAAAAACCAGTGGGTAATTACAAAAATGTAGGAGATGTCTCTTTTTACCTTTATTAAAGAATTAAGGAAGTAGATTTATAGAAAAATGATCCAAAATATACAGAGTCATCATATATCCCTCCCAATTATTAATACTTTTTATTATTTTGGTATATTTGTTACAGTTGATGAACAAATTTTATTATAATTGAACCATTATTTATACTCCATTGCATGTATTAAAGCTAACTATTTGTGTTCTATGTATGGCAAAAGAATAAAATTATTTTTAAAAAAAAACATGGAACTGCATGGCATATGCAGTGAAACATAAGTTAAAACATAGACTATAGTTAATAGTACACTTATTAAAAAAATGTGCTGTCACCAATTTTAACAAATGTTCCACACCAAAGCAAGATATTAATTATAGCATGGTATATGGTAATTCTGTGTTTTATTCATGATTGTTCTGTAACCCCCCCCAACTAGTCTAATAAAAATAACCTCAAATATCCCCTTTTATCCACTTGGAATTATACAATTCAGTGCAGTTAATTATGCTTACAATGTTGTGGTACCATCACCATCATCCATTACCGTAACTTTTCCATCATCCCAAATAGAAGTTCTATACAATTTGTGCATTATCTCCAATTTTCTATCACCACATTGGATGTTAAATTCCTATATACTACTTTCTCACTTTATGAATTTGATTATACTCATTATTTCATATCAGTAACATCATGCAATATTTGGCCTTTTGTATCTGGCTAATTTCACTCAAGATGATGTCTTCAGTTTCATCCACATTGTTTTAGGTAATATAATTTTATTATGTTTTAAGAATGAATACTATTCTATTATACGTATATAAAACATTTTTTAAATCCATTCATCTGTTAATGGACATGTGTGTTGCTTCTGTCTCCTGGTAACTTTGAATAATGCCGTCATGAATATCAGTGTGCAAATATGTTTGAGGACTTGCTTTTGGTTCTTTTGGGTTTATATCTGGACTGCAGGATTATATGGCAATTCTATGCTTAACTTTCTGAGATACTGCCAATCTCACTTCCACAGTGGTCGCACAAATTTACGTTCCCACCTACAATGAATGTGTGCTCATATACTTCTCCTTATCCTCTCCAACATATGCAATTTCCCATTTTTTAATAGAAATAATTGTGGTTGGTGTGAAATTATATCTAATTGCAATTTTCTTTGCCTTACTGTAAAGGCTAATGATGTAGAGCAACTTTTTATGTGCATATTGGTTACTTGTATATCTTCTTTAGAGAGAAGTCTATTCAGTCTCTGCCCATGTTAAAATTGGGTATTTCCTTTCTTGTTGAATTGGAAATTCATTTATATATTTTAGATACTAAACCCTTTTCAGGTATGTGGTTCTCAAGTATTTTCTCCCATTCTGTAGGTTTTCTATTTTCATGATAAACTCCTTTAATGCACAAAATTTTTAATGCCAATGAGTCCCAATTTATCATTTTTTCTTTTGTTTATGAGCTTTGAATTTAAAGTTTGAGAAACCAATGCCTAAAACAAGATAGTGAAAATGCTTCTTTGTGTTACCTTCTAGGAATTTTAGAGTTCTGGTTCTTTTATTTAGGTTTATGAGCCATTTTGAATTAATTTTATATATAGTATGAGATACAGGTCCAATTCTTCTCCAATTGAGTGGATTAGGAATTCTTGTCAAAAATCATGTGGCCATAAATATGAGGATTAAATTCTGAGGTCTCAATTTGATTTCATTGACTATGTGGCAGGACCATGCTGTTTTCATTATGGTGGATTTTTAGTAAGTTTTAAGATTGGGAAGTGTGAATCCTCCAACTTAACTTTTCTTTGTCAAGCTCACTTTGGCCATTCTGATCCCCTTTGACTTCCATATATATTCAATGATTTGCTCTTCCATTTCTGCAGAGAAGACTGTTGGAATATAGGATAGTATTGCATTGAATCTGTGAAATACTTTGGGTAGAATTGACATCTTAACATATCCAATCTTCAAATTCATAAATCCAAAGTGTCCTTCCATTTATTTAGGTTTTCTTTGTTTTAATTTAGTAATGTTTTGTTGCTTTCTGTGTATATGACTTTTAAATCCTTACTTAGATTTATTCTTAATTATTTGATTCTTTTAGTTGCTATTATAATTGGAATATTGCCTTGATTTCTACTTCAGATTGTTCATTACTAGTGTGTAGAAACAATGCTGCAGTTTGGCTGTTGATCTTGTACCCCACTTCTTCACTAAATTCATTTATTAGCTCTAGCAACCTTTTGAATTTTAAAGGAATTTTTATATATAGGAACGTGTCATCTGCAAATAGGAAAATTTTCACATTGCCTTTCCAATTTGGATGCCTTTTTCTACATTTGTGCCTAATTATTCTGGCTAGAACTTTCAGTACATTGTTGAATAACAGTGGTGACAGTGGGCATCCTTTCCCTCCCCTTATCTTCGAGGGAAAGCTTTCAGTCTTTCACCATTGAGTATGATGTAAGTGGTGGTTTCTTCAAACATTGTCTTTAACGTGTTGAGGAAAGTTTCCTTCTATTCCTAGTTTTCTAAAAAAAATTTATCAAGAAAGAATGCTGCATTCTGTTAAATTCCTTTTCTGCTTCAACTGAGATGATCATGATATTTTCCACCTTGATATATTAGTGTGGTGTATTACATTAACTTCTTTTCTTATGATGAAATGCTTTGCATACCTGGGATAAATCTCCACTTAAAATGGTGTAAACTTATTTTAATGTACCTTTGGATTAGTATTGTTAGTATTTTGTTGAGGATTTTTCATCTATATTCATAAGGGACTTTGGAGTGTAATTTTTTCTTGTGCTATCGTAAACTAACTTTGGTATTGGGATGACTTGAGCATCATACAATATTAGGAGGTGCACCCTTCTCTAAATTTTTGTGGAGTGTTGAAGCAGGTTTGGAGTTAATTCTTGTTTTAATATTTGGAAAAATTTATGAGTGAAGCCATCTAGTCCTGGAATTTTATTTGTTGGGAGGTTTTTAATTATCGATTCAATGTATTTACTAGTTATTCATCTAATGAGGTTTTCTGTTTTTCCCTGAGTCAGTGTAGGTAGCTGTGTGTTCCCACAAATATTCCCTTTACTCTAGGTTAATGATGTCTAGCTGTTTAAAGCATTTTCTTATACTCCTTTTATTTCTTAGAGTTGATAGTAATAATCATTTTTGTGTGCCCTCAATTTTTTTTGTCAATCAGGCTAAAGTTTTGTAAATTTTATTGAACTTTGCAAAGAAATAGTTTATGAGATTTTATTCTCTCTATTCTCTTTTTATTCTCTATTTCTTTTATCTTTTTTACTTCATTTTGCTTGCTTTGGGTTGAGATTGCAATATTTATCTAGATCTGCTAGTTATGAGGTCTCTAATTTGAGATCTTTCTTTTTTGTTAAGGTAAGCACTTAATGCTATAAATTTTCCTTTCAGCACTGGTTGCACTGCATCCAATAAATGTTGCTATGCTTCTGTGTTTTCATTTCCATTCACCTAAAGATATTGCCTAATTTTCCTTGTGATTTCTTCCTTGACCCATTTGTTATTTAAAACTATTTTTATTAATTTCCAAATATTTGTGAATTTTTTATTTATCCCTCTATTATTTTTATCAATATTTTTATTAGAGAAGTTGTGGGTTTACAGAACAATCATCCATAAAATACAAAATTCCCATTCACCGCCCTATCTGAACTCTTTGCGTAGGTGTGGAACTTTTGTTACAATTTATGGTAGCATTTTTTATAATTGTACTATTTGAACAATAGTTGCCTTTCTTACAATTGATGAAAAATTATAAAACTGATATTATTAACAAAAGTCCAAAATTTTCTGCCTACAAGTCCTTTACATTTATGGTTAAATTTATTCTGAGATATAGATCTTTTAGTTCCTATTGTAAATAAAATTTTTTTTTGATTAACCCCTCAGATTGCTCATTATAAGTGTATAGAAACACTACTGATATTTGCATGTTGATCTTATACCCCAACATTTTGCTATACTCATTTATTAGCTCTAGTAGCTTTATTTTAGGTTTTTCAAGACTTGCTATTGATAAGGATCATTTCATCTGCAAACAGTGAAATTTTCCTTCTTCCTTTCCAATTTGGATGTTTCTTTTTTTTTTTTTTTCTTTTGTTACTGCTCTGAATAGTACTTCCAGCACAATGTTGAGTAAGAGTGGTGACAGTGGGCATCCTTTTTCTTGTTACAGATCTTAGAGAGAAAACCTTTAGCCTTTCAACATTGAGTTCAATATTATCTGTAGGTTTTTCATACATTCCCTTTATCATGTTGAGGAAGTTTCATTCTATTCCTAGTTTTCTAAGTGTTTTAATCAAGAAATGATGTAAAATGCCTTTTCTGCATCAATTAAGATGGTCATATCATTTTCCCACTTTGGTTTGTTAATGTGGTGTATTACATTAATTGATTTTCTTATGTGGAACCACCCTTGCTTAAATGGGATAAAAGTCCCTTGATCATGGTGTATAATTTCTTCAGTGTGCTGCTAGATTCTACTTACAAGTATTTTGAGGATATTATTTTCTTCTATATTAATAGAAGAAAATCTATTATTACATTGGTTTGCAATTTTTTTTTTGTACTATCTTTATCCTGCTTTGGTATTTGGGGCAGTTGGCCTCATACAATGAGTTAGGGAATGTTCCCTTCTCTTCATATTTTTGGAAGAGTTTGAGCAGTATGTTCTTGGAATTTTGGGAGAATTCACGTATGAATCCATCTGATCCTAGGTTTTTCTTTGTTGGGAAGTTTTTAAGACTTATTCATTCTCTTTACATGTAATTGTCTTTTGAGGTCTTCCATTTCTTCTTTAATGTATTTTTATTACAGAAGTTGTGAACTTACAAAACAATCAAATACATATGTAGAATTCCCAAACAACATCCTTTCACCAACACCCTACACCATGATGGAATATTTTTTTACAGATTATGAGATAATATCATCAGGCTATTATCACTAACTATGGCCCCTCATAACATTTGACATATTTTCCCACACCCCCATATAACAGTACATCTTTGGGATTGATGCAAGATTATAACAGTATTGCTGTTAACTATAGCCCATAGGTTACATTAATTGTATTTTTCCCATGCATCTCCACATTCCCACCACCCTGCAATAGTGATGTATACCCGTTCTATTTCACAGAATGATATTCTTGCATTTGTCTTGAATTTGCAATTCTCATACACCTCTGGGTTTACTGTGTTATTCAGTCCCAGGATAATACTCCATCTTTCTTTCAATTGACATTTACATCCCTAGACTATGTTTCCAGCCACAATCCCATTTATATCCCAGCTGCTACTCACTATAATATGTTACCATTAACTCTACCCTTTTCCACAATTTTACAGTCATGTTAATTAAAATGTCTATGTACATGAAACATCAGTAGTCTTTCTCAATCCTCCTCTTATCTACTAATAACCTAAACTCTAGGTTTTAACTTCATGTGTTTATTCTTCATATTTAGTTCATATTAGTGAGACCATGCAATATTTGTCCTTTTGTGTCTGGCTTACTTCACTTAGCATAATGGCTTCAAGTTTCATCTATGTTAGCATATCTGCCCCAATTTCATTTCTTCTTTCTGCAGCATAGTATCCCATTGTATCTATATATCACGTTTTCTTTTTCCATTCATTGATTGATGGACATTTGTGTTGTTTCCATCTTTTGGCAAATATGAATGGCACCACTATTAACATTGGTGTGCAGATATCTGTTCATGCCACAGTTTATATTTCTTTTGGATATGTTTATAATAGAGGAATTGTCAGATCATATGACAGTTTTATGTTTATCTACCAGAGGAACTGCCAAACTCTCTTAACAGAGACTGCACCATGTTACAATCCCACCAACAGTGAAGGTCTTCCTACTTCTCCACATCCTATTCATCACTTATTGTTTTCTGATTTTTTAATAATGGCCATTCTATGCAGTGTGAGATGATATCTCATTGTTGTTTTTACTTGCATTTCCCTAATGCAAGTAAAAGTGATGGGGAACATTATTTCATGTGCTTTTTAGCCATTCATATTTCCTCTTTGGAGAAATGTTTATTTAAATCTTTTGCCTATTTTAAAAATTGGATTGCTTGCTCTTTTATTGTTGAATTTTATGATCCCTTTATATACAATGGAAATCATTCCTTTATCATATATGTGGATTCCAAATATTTTCTCCCATTGAATGGGCTGCCTTTTCACCTTCTTGATGAAGTCCTTTGAATCACAAATGTGGTAATATTGAGGAGGTCTCCTTTACCCATGTTTTCTTTTATTACTCATGCTTTTGGTATAAGGTTTAAGAATGAACCAATTACCACCAGGTCTTGAAAATTTTTCCTACATTTTCTTCTAGGAGCTTTATGGCTGTAGCTTTATTATTAAGGTCTCTGATCTATTTTGAGTTAATTTTTTTATAAGGTGTAAGATAGAGGTCCTCTTTCTTTCTTTTAGACATGGAGATAAAGTTCTCCCAGGATCATTTGTTGAGTAGGCAGTTCTGCCTCAGCTGGGTGGATATGACAGACCTGTCAACAATCACTTGACCATAGAAGAGAGGGTCTGATTCTGAACCATCAATTTGGTTCCACTGGTCTATGTGTCTACCTGTATGCCAGTACCATGTTGTTTTCACCCCTGTAGCCAGGCAATATGATGTAAAGTCTGGATGAGAGTCCTCCAAATTCACTTTCCCTTTTTAAGATGTTTCTGGATATTTGGGGTCCCTTTCCCTTCCACATAAATTTGATAATTGTTTTCCATTTGCTTAAAAAATGTGGGTTGACAACCAGCAAGACAGTGGCAGAATAAGGAGCCCCAAGTGTCAGCTTGTGCTACAGGGCAGTTAGTAATCATGCAGTGCTATCTGAAACCCCTGTTTGGGGGTTAGGGGAGACCAGAAGAGCATCCTGTTACATCTTTGAGAGAATGGAAGGAGGAGACTGATCATCTACAGAGAAGGTTCATGAGTAGAGCACACCACACTGCATCACACTGTGGAAACTAGTGCCCATACTCCACTGGTGACACAAGCCTCCTTGGGAGATATTCAGTGGCTGGAATTGGAAGCTCCATTTCCCAAAAAAGTGGGCAGGAAAAATTGGTTGGGAACCAGCTTCAGCTACTAATTAGTAAATTCAGCTGGTTAAAGTATAACCATAAGAACAGCTACCGTTTGAACGTGTGCAATCCAGAAAGAAGTCAGTAGCCACCATTTTAACACCACCCCTGAGGGGAAGTGGGGTGGACTGAAAATCACAGTGTTGGTAAGAACCAGCTTCTTTCCCTCCAGATTGGATTTCAGCTCTATCCTAAGCCCCAGCTCCACCTCCAGCAGAGAGGAAGCTGATGGGATCCAAACCAGCTCATCTGGGTAATGGCACGTACATTCAACCAGCACAGACTGAATAGTTGGAAGTCTACCTGGCAACTGTGGTCATTTTGGACCTGCATGACATAGATTCCTGCCCAAACCTGCAGCAACATACCTGCCCCAAGCAGGGAAGTAAGGGATGGGAAGCTTCATCAATCTCTCCAGGCAACTACAGATGGTCTTTACCTGCATGACTGGATAATTATACACAGCTGTGGCTCTGTCCCTACCCCTGGTAAAGGAGAAAGGTGGGAGAAGCTTCAGTGTTCCCTGGGGCAATGTAGGCAGCTTGAGCACAGCTTACAGCACCCACTGCATCCTTGGCTCCTACCACACAACCAACAAAGGTGAAAGGGCAAGAAAGCCCTAAACTAAACAGAGAAACTGCACCCAGGATAAATACATCTATTAAGCCAGATACCAAGACACTAACAAAAATTGCAATTCACACTAAGAAACAGGAAGATAAGGCCCAGTTAAAGGAAAAAGATAAACCCCAAATGACATAAAGAAGTTGAGACTACTAATCATAGATATTCAACCAAATCTTAATAAATTCAATGAGATGGCTAAAGAGATTAAGGATATTGAGAAGACATTGAATGAGCACAAAGAAAAATTTGAAAGCATACATAGAAAAATAACAAATTTAACAGGCATGAAAGGGGCAATAAATGAAATTTAAAATTCAATAAATGAAATTTAAAATTTAATCAAAAAACTTAATATTCATGGGATTCATATAACAGGAGATATGAGGAGTCAAAAGAAAGGATTGTTGAGCTATAAGGCATGTCTCTTAAAATGAATATAAAAAAAGACCAATGAAGAAAAGAATGGAAAAAATTAAACAAGGTCACAGGGAATTAAACAATAGCAAGAGACATGGAAACATTCATGTGGAAGGTGTCCCAGAAGGAGAAGAGAAGGGAAAAGAGGCAGAAGGAATATATGAAGAAATAAGGTAGAATATTTCCCAACCTTATTGAAAGGCATAGAAATCCATGTCCTAGAAGCACAATGTAATCCCATTGGAATAAAGCCATATAGAGCAGATCTGAGAAACATCCTAATCAGAATGTCAAATGCCAAAGACAAAAAAAAAAAAATTCTGAGAGCAACAAGAGAAAAGCAATGTATTACATATAAGGGATACCCAATAATATTATGTGCTGATTTCTCATCAGAAACCATGGAGGCAAGAAGGTAATGGTATGACATATTTAAGATACTGCAAGAAAAAAAACTTCCAGCCAAGAATCTTATATCTGTCAAGATTGTCTTTCAACAATGAGGAAAAGGCAAGATAGCATCAGTTTAGGAGGGCACTCGCTGACTTGCCCTCTGAGGATGGCTGATTGGGGCAGGATCATGCCCAGGGGTCTGTGCTGGGGGCACGTGGAGTGAAAACCTTGGGGACATCACTCTGGAGGGAGCTGGACAGCAAAGATTCCATGGGAGAAATTCATGAGTTTCTCCCCTGCCTGTGGTGGTTAACACAGATGGATGAGTCACACCCTCAGGGAAAAAGGCTGGTTTGAGCCACAACTCAGGCCAGCAACCTGGTGAGAGGGCAAATTCTCCAAGAGTGGGAGGATTAATAGCTGGCTTGAAGCAGCACCAGACTGAGAGGAATGGCAAATCTGCTGAGGAAGGTTGATTTACCTAGCTGCCCAGATATGCCCCAACCCCCACAAGCAAATCAGTGAGAAGGAATATTTTCTGAGAGTAGGAGGGTTCTGACAGAAGGTGGAGAGGGAGTTCCTTTCAGTGGATGTAGCTGGCTGGACTCCCACATAGCTTTGGGGAGCAGCACCAGGCTGAGGAGAGCCAAATCTACTGAGGAACAATGAATGTTAATGGATTAAATTCACCACTCAAGCAACACCAAATGGCAGAATGGATAAAGAAATATGATCTATCTATATGCTGTCTACAAGAAACCCACTTTCAAACCAGGGATTCAAGAAGGCTGAAAGTGAATGACTGGAAAACAATTTTACAGGCAAACAATAACCAAAAAAGGGTAGGAGTAGCTATGCTAATATCAGACAAAATAGACTTTAAATGCAAAACCTTTGTAAGAGACAAAGATGGACACTATATATTAGTAAAAGGGGTAATCTCTCAAGAAGAGAGAACTATCATAAACATTTATGCACCTAATCAGGGTGCCTCAAAATACAAGTGGCAAACACTGGAAAAACTAAATGGAGAAATAAATGCATCTAAAATTATACTGGGGGACTTTAATACACCATTATCACCATTAGACAGAACATCTAGACAGAGAATCAATGAAAACCAAAGGCGGTGAACAATACATTAGGGGAACTGTACCTAATAGACATTTAGAGAACACTACACACAAATACAGCAGGATTTACATTCTTATTCAGTGCACATGGATCATACTCCAAGATAGACCACATGCTAGGCCACAGAACAACACTCAATGAATTCAGAAAGACTGAGATTATACAAAGTAATTTCTCTGATGACAATGGAATGAAACTGGAAATCACTAAGGGCCAGAGAAACAGATTAGGCACAAAGATATGGAAGTTAAACAACACCCTCTTAGACAGACAGTGTGTCAAGGAGGAAATCTCAAAAGAAATCAGTAACTATCTTGAAACTAATGAAAATGACAACACAACATATAAAAATCTATTGGAGGCAGCCAAAGATATCCTGAGAGGGAAGTTCATAGCGATAAATACAAATATTAAGAAAGAAGAAAGAGTTAAAATTGAAGACCTAACAGCAAAATTGGAGGAATTGGAAAAACAAACCAAACCTAAAGGAAGTAGAAAGAAGGAAATAACAAAGATTAGAGCAGAACTAAGTGAAATAAAGAATAAGAAAGCAATAGAAAAAATAAATGAAACCAAAAGCTAGTTCTTTGAGTAGATAAATAAAATTGACAAACCCTTAGCCAGACTAACAAAGAAAAAGAGAGAGCAGAGGCAAATACATAAAATAAGGAATGAGCAAGGGGATATCACTACTGACCCCACAAATATCAATAATATCATAAGAGTATACTTTGAAAAATTATATGTCAACAATATTGATAATTTAGAGGAAATGGGCAAATTTCTAGAAATGCACAAACAGCCAATATTGTCAAAAGAAGAAATTGATGAACTCAGTGGTTGAATTACAAGTAAAAAGATAGACTCAGTCATCGAAAACCCAACTAAGAAGAGCCCAGGAGCAGACGACTCCACAGCTGAATTCTACCAAACATTTCAGAAAGAGCTAACATCAATCCTGCTTAAGCTCTTCCAAAAAATAAAAGTAGAAGGAATATTGCCTAACTCATTCTATGATGCCAACATTACCCTAATACCAAAACCAAATAATGATATCACAAGAAAGGAAAATTACAGACCAATTACTCTAATGAACCTAGATGCTAAAATCCTCAATAAAATACTTGCTAATCGCATTCAACAACATATCAAAAGGATTATACACCATGACCAAGTGGGTTTCACCCTGGGTATGCAAGGATGGTTCAATATAAGAAAATCAATCAATGTAATACTCCACATAAACAGATGGAAAGAAAAAAATCACATGATCATCTCTATAGATGCAGAAAAAGCATACGACAAAATACAGCACTCTTTCTTGATAAAAACACTGCAAAAGATAGGAATAGAAGGAAACTTTCTGAATATGATAAAGTGTATATATGAAAAACACAAAGCTAACATCATCTTCAACAGTGAAATCCTAAAAGCCTTCCCTCTGAGATCAGGAACAAGACAAGGATGCCCACTATCACCACTCCTATTTAACATTGTCTTAGAAGTACTTGCTTGAGCACTGAGGCAAGAAAAAGATACAAAAGGCATCCAAATTGGAAAGGAAGAAGTAAAAATTTCATTATTCACAGACAACATGATCCTATATGTAGAAAGCCCTGAGAAATCTACAATAAAGCTTCTAGAACTTATAAAGGATTTCAGTAATGTCACAGGCTATAGGATCAATGCTCAAAAATCAATAGAATTTCTGTACATAAATAACAAGCAAACTGAGGAGGAAATCAAGGGGAAAAAAACCCACTTACAATAGTAACTAAAAGAATCAAATACCGAGGAATAAATTTAACTAAAGATGTAAAGGACTTATATACAGCAAACTACACAACACTGTTAAAGGAAATCAAAGAAGACATAAATAAATGGAAGAATATTACCTGTTCATGGATAGGAAGTCTAAACATCATCAAGATGTCTATTCTACCCAATCTAATCTACAGATTAAATGCATTCCCAATAAAAATCAACACTGTATTTTTTAAGGAACTGGAAAAATTAACTACTAAATCTATTTGGTAAGGTAAGAGGCCAAAGGTAAGAATTGCCAAAGACATATTGAAAAAGAAAAATGAAGTTGGAGGTATCACATTACCTGAATTTAAACATACTACAAAGCTACAGTGGTCAAAACTGCATGGTATTGGCACAAGGATAGACATACTGACCAATGGAACTGAATTGAGAGTTCTGACATATCATGACATATACCATCATATGATATTTGACAAGGCCACCAATCCCACTCTGTTGGGAGAAAATGGCCTCTTTAACAAGTGGTGCTTGGAAAACTGGATATCCATATCCAAAAGAATGAGAGAGAAATACCATCTCACACCTTATACAAAAATCAACTCAAGATGGATCAAAGATCTAAATATAAGAGTCAAAATGATAAAGACCTTGCAAGATAATTTAAGGAAGCATCTACAGGAACTTGTAAGAGGAAATGGTTTCATGAACTTCACACCCAAAACACGAACAGCAAAAGAAAAATAGATAAATGGGATTTCCTCAAAATTAAAAACTTCTGCATCACAATGGATGTTAAAAAATAAAAAGGCAGCCTACCCAATGGGAGAAAATATTTGGCAACCATATATCTGATAGGAGCCTAATAGCCTGCATATATAAAGAAATTATACACCTCAAAAATAAAAAGACAACTCATTTAAAAAATAGGCAAGCGACCTTAAAGACAATTCTCCAAGGTAGAAATACAAATGGCTAAAAAGCACATGAAAAAATGCTTGACATCGCTAGCTATTAGGGAAATGTAAGTCAAAACTTCAATGAGATACCATGTTAGACCCATCAGAATGGCAGCTATTCGAAAAACAGCAGACTATATGTGTTGGAGAGGATATGGAGGAATTGGAACCCTCATCCACTGCTGATGGGATTGTGGAATGGTCCAGCCACTGTGGAGGACAGTTTGGTGGTTTCTCAGGAAACTAATAATAGATCTTCCATATGATCCAGCGATTCCACTGCTGGGTAGATACCCAGAAGAATTGAAAGCAAAGACAAGAACAGATACATGCACATCAATGTTCATAGCGGCATTGTTCACAATTGCCAAAAGTTGGAATCAGCCCCTGTGCCCATCAAGAGATGAATGAATAAACAAAATGTGGTACATTTATTCAATGGAATAATACTCAGCTGTAAGAAGGAATAAAGTGCTAACACATGGAATAACATGCATGAATCTTGAAGACTTTATGTTGAGTGAAGCAAGGCAGGCATTGAAGGATGAACAGTATATGACCTCACTGATTTGAATTGAGGAAAGTGAGCAGTCTCTGAGAAACATTGTGTAAAAGATAGGTTGACAAGGGAGAGAAAGAGAAGAGAATGTTGTGAGCCATCACCCATATGGACAAAATCTGTGGTATAGTGATAGAGTACAGTTGCATATTGATGGATAGGACAGGTGTGTAGTGATATTACTGGGTTTGTTGGTGCAGGGTTGACAGGTGTGTAGATTTTGAAGGGTGGGTTAGAATACCCAGGATACTGGGGGGAGAGATGGGAGAGGGGCTAGGTGAACATTGGATTTGTGGGTATGAGTTTGAAAGTGCAGGAGTGGGAATGCTCTTATGGCAATATGACAAGGTTGTGTCACTGGGTTAGGGTGTTGATTGGGGGGGCATTCAAGACAGGACACATCTGGAGTAGGCTGCTGCATAGTGTGTGAGTGTTCATCCTGTCATAATGTGTTGTGTTGGGGAGTGGAGACCCACATGGTGAGAGGGAAGGAGATGGACCCCCATCTTTGGGAGGACCGATTCATCCAGAAACAGACAGGTGGGTGCCTCTTAGGAGCAAGGGTGGATCCTAACAGGGGAGGAAAATCAGTGTGTCAAGACCTCTTGTTGCATGTAACTATGAATCTTGTCATCCAATGAGTAAAGACAGGGGTGTGTCATGTGTCCCAGGCGGATGGGGAGGAAGGAACAGAAAAGAGAAAATGGGGTATTTAGTGGTCAGGGGGAAATATTTTTCATTACCTTAAAGTAATGGACACAGGACATGGCAAATATCAAGAATTATTAAACTGTACCATCTAAACTGTAAACTATACTGTAAACCATTGACAATGTTTAGTAGCTATGTTTCATTATCTGTATAACAGTTATTAACATTGTTACCATCCACATAAAAAAGTTTCAATATGGGGTGAGGAAAGGGGGATGTGGTTGGGTATGAGAGTCTCGAGTATTCTGTGTGTGACTTTATTGTGACCTAAAACTTCTTTGAAAATTAAATGAAAATTTGGAAGAAACTGGGGAGTGAGAGGGGGAAGGTGCCATGGTACAGAGTGGACACCCGATAATGCAGTGATAAAAGAAAAAAGAGTATTTAAAAAAAATTTTTTTTGTTTTTTTTTTTTCCATTTTTTGAATATCCCAGTCCTTTAATTATATTTTATTTTTAAGTTTCTTTTTCTGAGTTTCCATATATTTTATCTCTTACATTTAAGCTTATCATTATTATTTCATTTCCCTATTAATTATATTTGGTTATTATATGGGCTTCATCTTCAAGGAAGTTTTAGATCACAGAAAGGTTACAACAGTGGCTGCAGGGGATCATTTGTGGGAGGTGTCAGGGATGGGGGATTCATGGGAGGAAGTTCAACTGAATATTCATGAAAGATATATAAAATTGTCCAAATGATCATGGGGTGGGGCATGGTCACAGTGGATGGACAATCACTCAATAAATGAGGGAATACTGAGTTCCCAGCTTGGAAAGCTCAGCCACATTCTCCAAGGGAGCAGCAAAAGTCCCCCAAGTGCAGGGGCAGTGTCTGGCAAAGGAGAATGATCCACTAATGGGTTCTTGTTATTCATGACTAGCCTTATGAGTCTTTGCTTTTGTAATTGAAACTTAGCCTACTGTTATGTGTGCCTAAGGGTTGCCACCTGAGAGCCTCCTTGTTCCTCAAATGTGGCCCCTCTCTAAGCCAAACTCAGCATATGAATGCATTACCTTCCCCCAGCATGGGACATGACTCCCGGGGATGAGCCTCCCTGGCAATGAGGGATTAACACCAAGTGGCATCTGGCATAACCACTGGAAAAAGACCTTGAATAAAAGGGAGAAAAAGTAAAGACAAATGAGTTCATATGGCTAAGAGACTTCAAAGAGAGTTGTGAGGTCATCCCAGAGGTAATGCTTATGCACACCTCAGTAGGACACCATAGAACACCAAAGTGGCTATCATCCCACATAGAGGGGTCCCTGAGGGCTCTGGAGACACCCAGGTCCTATATAAGGGGGGATAGCTCCAGAGATTGATGCCTTATCAGTGGGCTTTCAGCTGGAATTTGTGCTCCTGTGAGTGACAGAGTTGGATTCAAATAAGTCCTCCCTGCACATTGTCCATCAGTCCCTTCTATTCAAACCTATATGTGAGGCTGCAGTTTGTAGGTGTACTTCCAGAGACTGGAGCGTTTGGCCTGCCCATGTGCCAGCTGTGCCTGGAATCTTGGTGGAGTTGCAAGTCCTACTCTACAGCTCAATGGACTCACCCAAGTCACCTGGTGAGGAGATGATGATGGACGGCAGCCATCCCAGGGAATGGAGAGAGTCTGCAGCTGCAGGAAGGATAATCCCATTCATCATATCCATGGGATATAGGTCCTCTGTCACTTGGAGTTGGAGTGGACATCTCCATCCAAAACTCCTGATGATTGGGGAAGGAGCTATGGAGTAGAGTGGACTCACTGGTATTCTGTTGCAGACATATTGTGATTCAAGCAGTGGAAGAAATTACAATAGTGAGGTGGAGCCAGTGGCCACTGGAGGCTTTTGGGGCAGGTAAGGGAAAAGCTTTTATAATACAGGGTTTTTTTCGGGATTTGGGAATTGTCCTGAGTGGCATTATGATGACAGATATAGGTCATTTTATGTCAGCATAGAATATGCAGAACTGTGTGGGAAAGAGTGTGGTCTACAATGTGAACTATGGTCCATGCTTGGTGGCAAAGCCCCATGATGTGTATATCCATTCCAGGTGATGTGCCACACTAATGAAAGTTGTTTGTGTGAGATGTTGTTAGAGGTGTGGGAGGTGGGGAACATGGGAATCCTTGTAATTTTTGTGTAACATTTATGTAGTCTAAGCATCTCTTAAAATATAAAATAAATAAATAAATTTTTTAAACTGAGGAAAAGTTCAGAATATTCACAGGTAAAAACTGAGTGAACTTATAACAATGAGCGAGGCCTTACAAGAAATACTAAAAGTTGTGCTAGAGTCTGAAAAGACAAGACGAGAGAGAGAGGCTCATAAGAGAGTCTAGAAATGAAGATTATATCAGTTAAAGTAACTAAAAGTCTCAAAAATGTGGTGAAAATAAAATGACAGATAAAACCCTAAGGTAAAAATGGTTGAAATAAGAACTTCTTTTACAGTAATAACATTGAATACTAAAGAATTAAACTCCTCAATCAAAAGACACAGACTGGCAGAATGGAAAGAAAATATAAGCCATCTATAGACTGTCTGCAAGAGACTCACCTAAGACCCAAGGATACCAATAGATTGAAAAAGAAAGGCTGGAAAAAGATATTCCATGAATGCAGGAACCAAAAAAAAAGACACTTGTATTCAGAAAATTGCAATGCATTCTTAAAAGAAATCTAAAAAGACCTAAATAATTGAAAGAGCAATCCGTGTTCATGGATTGGAACACTAAATATCATTAATAGGTCAATTCTACCCAATTGATACACAAATTCAATGGAAGCCTGATAAAAATTTCACCAGATTTTTAAAAATAAATAGAAAACATCTTATAAAGTCTATTTGGAAGGGTAAGGGGACTCATATATCCAGAAAAATCATAAAATGGAAAAGCAAATTTGGAGGAATCTCACTTCTGGACTTTAAATCATATTACCTAGCTACAGTGATAAAAACAGCATGGTACTGGCATAAGGATAGACACATAGCCCAATGGAATTTAAATGATGGTTCAGAAAGAGACCCTCACATCTATGGTCAAGTGACTTTTAGCAGGCCAGTCAAACCCAACCAACTGGGACAGAACAGTCCATTCAACAAATGGTGCTGAGAGAACTGGCTATCCATAGCCAAAAGAAATAAAGAGGACTCTCATTTCACACCTTATACAAAAATTAACTGAAAATGGATTAAAGACCTAAAGAAAAAAGCAGAAACCATAAAGATTCTAGAAGAAAATGTAGGAATACATCTTCAACATATGGTGCTAGGTGGTGGATTATTTAAGGACATAAGAGGAGGGTTGAGAAGCAGTACTGACAATATATGTAGAAGTTTTAATTAACTTTCCTATAAAGGTGTAGAAATGTTTAGAGTTGATAGAAAACTAGAGAATAATCTAGGGACTGAAAAACACAGTGAACCTAGAGTTGCATGAGAACTGTGGTTGCTGGTACAGATGCAAGAGTGTCCCTCTGTGAGCTAGAGTGGATGTACATCACCATTGCAGGCTAGTGGGAATGTGGAGAAGCATGGGAAAAATACAATTGGAGTGACCTATGGACTGTGTTTAACAGCAGTACTGTAGTATTTATGCATCTATTCCAAAGATGTACTGTGCTGATCATGTGGGAGTGTGGAAAAAGTGTGTCAAATGTATGCTATGGACCATAGTAGGTGGTAATAAACTGATGATATTATCTCATAATCTGTAACAAATATTCCACCATGGTTTGGTGTGTTGATGAAGGGGTGTTGTATGAGAATTCTGCACATGTGCATAATTGTTTTGTATGTTCACAACTTCTGTAATAAAAATATATTTTAAAAATAATAATATGTAGGTTTGGGGGGACATAAATCAAATGTAAGATACTTTGATTTGTAGTAAAATTTTGAGGATGCTCTTTCATCATATTTTTAAAAATGTTTCACAACAATAGAAAGTATTGGTGGTGGGGTGATGTATGAGAGCCATGTATGATCTTATGCATATTTGTTTTGTAAGTCCACAACTTTTACTAAACAATTATTGCTTATGTAAGTTTATGTATGAGTAACATACTTCAATACATTTTTTATATGAAAAAGATGCTGGTAGAATTTTTATTGAGATTGCATTGAATCTGTGTATCAATTTGGGTAGAATTGAAATCTTAGTACTATTTAGTCTTCCAATCCATGAGCATGGAATGTTCTTCCAATTATTTTATGTCTTTTAGCTACGCACTTTAGTTTTCTGAATACAAGTGCTTTATATCCTTGGTTAAGTTCATTCCTAAATATTCAATTCTTTTAGTTGCTATTGTAATGTAATTTTTCCCTGACTTCCTTCTCAGATTGTGTATTACTAGTGAATAGAAACACCACTGATTTTTGCATATTGATCTTGTATCCTCACATTCTACTGAAATAGTTTATTACCTCTACCAGTTTTGTTGTAATAGATTTTTTGAGACTTTCCAGAGATCGTATCATCTGTGAACAGCCAAAGGTTTAGTTCTTCCTTTCCAATTTGGAGGCCTTTTAATTATTTTTCTTGCCTGATTCCTCTACCTTGAACCTCTAGCACTATAGTGAATAATGGTAGTGATAGTGGGCATCTTTGCCAGGGATTTTGTTTATTAGTTGTTTTGGAGTTCAGCTGTTAGCAGGAGTTTGGTTGTACTCTCTATTTCTTGGCATCCCAGAAAACAGCCTCACATCCAATGAATCCCCACAGCCATGATGAAACACAATATCTTCAAATCTTCTCCATCACAACCTCTTTCCAGAGTAGGTGAAAAAATGGACACAGGTGAATTTGCCCAGGGTGGATTTTAATAACTGCCACCATCAGAACCAGGCATCCTGCAATCTGAAGTTGCTAATTAAAAGCTGTTATTATTGATTTGTCTTCACTGCTCTTGGCCTTGGAGATAACTTAAACAAACAAATAAATAAAAACACTTTTGAGGTATTTGCAATTTGTTCTGCTTTCTCTGGTTTTCATCACCAGAGCTTAGTGGAGAAAGACTGAAAATTTTCCCTCTAAGATAAGGACCAAGTCATGGATGCCAACTGTCACTACTGTTAGTCAATATTGTACTGGAAGTTCCTGCCTTAGCAATTAGGCAAGAAAAATAAAGGACATCCAATCTAGAAAAGAATATATAAAATTTTCATTATTTTCAATCAACATTTTTCTCTATACAGAAAATTATGAATAATGCCCATCAAACCTACTAGAGCTATTAAATTCTTTTAGCAAAGTGGTCAGGTACAAGATCAACACCCAAAATCAATACTGTTATTATAGACAAGCAATGAACAATCAGAAGAAGAAATAAAGATAAAATTCCAATCACAGTAGCAACTAAAATAATCAAATTAGACTAGGAATAAAGCTATCCAAGGATGTAAAGGAAAACTATGAAATATTGCTAAAAGAAATTTAAAAAAACCTAAATAAATAGAAGACATGTTCATATATAGAAAGATAAAATATCTTTAATGGATATCAATCTTACCCAGAGACATTTATAGATTCAATGCAATCCAAATTAAAATCCCAACAACATTCTTGGCTCAAATGGAATAGCCAAACCACAAATTTATGTGGAAGAGAAAGGGGCCCTGAAGAGACCAAATCAATTTGATACAAGAATGATTTTGGAAGACCCACACTTCCTAAACTTAAAACTTATGAAGCCACAGCAATCAAAACAGCTTGGTACTAGTACAAGGACAAACAATGTAATCAAATTGAGAGCCAGAATTCAACTCTTATATTTATGGCAAACTGAATTTGTCAAGGAGGCAGTGACCACTTTTTTTGAAAGAATAGTCTCTTCAACAAATGATGCTGGAAAAAGTGGATCACTATCTGCAAAAAAATAAAATTAAAAGAAGTACCCTACCTCACATTTTGTGTACAAATCCACTCAAAATGGATGAAAGACATAAATATAAGAGCAAGATCTATAAAAGTCCTAGGAGAAAAGACAGAAGCATCTTCAGGACCTTCTGTTAAGTTTCTTAGACTTTACAGCCAAGCACAGGCAATGAAAGAAAAAGTAGATAAATGGGACATCATCAAACTTAAAAACTTTTGTGACTTAAAAGATTTTATCAAGAAAGTAAAATGTCAACCTTCATAATGTGAGAAAATATTTGGATACCACTGTATTAGTCAGGGTTCTCTAGGGAAACAGAATCAACAGGAGATTTCTGTAAATTGTATGCGATTTTATAAAATTCTCACACATGATTGTGGAGATGCACAAGTCCAGATTCTGCAGGCAAGTTTCAAACCAGGCGCTCTGATCAGGTTTTGGGGAGACATTGGCTGTCGAATGATGAGCTGGGAAATTCTCTCTCAATGCTGAAATCCCTTTACCTTTTAAGGCTGATTGGATAAAATATCACTCATTGCTGACGGCAATCTCCCTGTTTGATTATAGATATAATCAGCCATCTATGCACTAAACTCACTACTGACTTAAGGTCATGTGTGTCCTTGTATTACAATTAGCCTAATGCTTGCTTGACCAAACAACTGGGCAAAATTTTCTGGCTAAGTTGATATGTTAGCCTAAACATCACAATGAAATATGTTATAAAGGTTTGATATCCAGAATATATAAAGAAATCTTTCAACTTAACAACAACCTGTCACTTTCCTTGTCTAGCCTCTTACCTCCTTGCCAGCATCTCAAACATTTCTTCCTACCTCATGATCATCATTGCCTCCATGTGAGCCACTGAATGGTCACTACCTTGGTGTATTTTCTGGAGGTTCTGCAGCAAAAATCAACACAGGACAACCCAGCCAAGGAGAGGAAGAAGCTCTCAAAGAGAACGGACTCCACTGCCAGATGGCCAGTCTCCTGCTCTCCTGCCCACCTGTCTTTAGCTGGAAAGAACATCTCTTGGCAGTGGTGTAGCTACCTTCTATGTTTACATGATGTTTTTCATCCAAGGAAAGACCACCAACCATGTACTCACTCACAGACATCTTAGGGTTAGGTTTCTCTATCTTCTTTTTGGAGAAAAAGAACAGTGCAATGGAATTATTTTTTTTTAAGAAACAAGAAAATGAAACTGCCTTTGCACTAAATTAGTTACTTAGACTTTTGTACAGTGCAGACAGGCTATGAAACTCTGGATGTCTTGGTGTAAGTGAGCACACACCACTTGCTGAAACATTGGGGTCAGGGAATGTTTCAGTGTTTTTTGTTCCCATCCTCTCCCTTCCCCTTGCTCATTGGGATGTGTCACCCTTCTGAATTCTCCTGTGGTCACCATCTCTTATTCACCTGGGATGTACAGTCCAAAATACAAAAAAGAGAGAACAGAGGATGCTTAACTTTCTTTCTTGGTGGAATATGCAGAGCTTGGGATGTGTGTAGATATAAATATATAAAATATAAAAATATGCATAATACTGACTTAAAATTTCATTTCTCCCAACATACATTTTAAAAATTTATGCCAAAAATGTTTTCAGAGAAAATTATATTTCCATACTAAGTCTTTGTATCATCACTCATTTGTATAAGTATGCTTCGTGTCAGCATGGACCCTGCTCTGGTGATGTGGAGGTGTCACAGAGCACCTGTACAGAAAGATTGAGTAATCTCCTCATCCTGGTACCTGGACCTCCTCACAACTTCCTAATATTTAGCAATCAATAAAACTCTTTTTCTCTGAGCAGTTTTCTTTTGTGTGTACATTGGTAAACAAACTTTATTTAAAAATACTAAAACACACATGCAAAAAAAAAAAAAGTACAGTGTTCCTATTTGGAATGTTGGAAATGTTATGGTGGTGATGGTAGCATAGCATTATGAATGTGATTAACAGCACTGAAATATATATCTGAATGTTGTTAAAAAATAAAAATATTAGTCGCAATATATGATAAAAGAATATATATTTTTAAAAAGTCTATGAAACTGCACTGCACAAATATGAATCTGTAGTTTAATCATGGAATACAGGTAAGAGTACAATTAGAAAATTTGCCTTCATCAATTGTAATAAGTGCTCCACACCAATGTAAGGTTTGAATAATAGGGTTGTATATGGGACTCCTGTATTTTATCCATGATTGTTCTGTAACCTCCCAAAATCACTAATAAAGAAATTATAAAAAACTAATTCTTAAAATTAAAAAATACAACTAAATAAATACAATATCCTCAACCTGATAAAAGACATATGAAAAGCCTACAGCTACTATCACACATAAATGTGAAAGACTCATTGGTATTCCCCAAGATGAAGGAAAAAACCATGTTCACTCTCACCACATCTTTTAACACTCTACTAGAGACTCTAGCCAGTACAATAAGACAAGAAGATATAAAGGACATCCAGATTGAAAGTGAAGGAATACAAGTGCCCTCAGATGCATATTCTATGATCATTCATATTGATCAGCTTATGGACACATCAATAAATATTAAAATAAATGAGTTTAGCAAAATTTCAGGATACAAGGTCAACATATATAAATCTGTCATGTTTCTATATACTGGCAACAAACTATGGGAAACTGAAATTTAAAAATAAACAATATCACATGTGGTACCATCAATAATATGATATAATTAAGGATCTATTTGACAAAAGATACAAAAGACCTCTAAACTGAAATCTACAAAATACTATGAAACTAATTTTTAAAACCCTATATAAATGGAGGGATATACAGTAATCATGCTCAGGAGATTCAATGTTGATAAAATTTCATTCCATCCTTGGTTGATTAATTTATTCAATGCAATTCCAAACAAAATTCCAGCAAGATTATTTGGATAGAAATTGACAAACTAGTTCTGAAATATATTTGAAAATGCAAAGTAATTGAACAGATAAAAAGAGAACTTCTTTTAAAAAAACATATAGAAGCAGGAGAAAATCCTTATGATATTGGACTAGATGAATATTTCATAGACATGACAACCAAACAACAATCAATAAAAGAAAAAAAATATATAATTTGGACTCCTTAAATTTAAAAAAAAGCATTTCTTCAAAAGACACTGTTAAGAAAAAAAATAAGCCACAGACTGGAAGAAAATATTTGAAAATTATTTATTTCATAAGCGTGTTGTATCTGGCATATTTAAAGTGCTCTCAAAATTAAATAATATTTATTATATATGTACTTATAGATACACACACACAAACCCACATACATAAACATACATAGAATTCACAAGGATTTACTGATTCCTAGGTTGTGACATGAATTCTTAGGAAAATTTCAGCTTAACCCATTTCCACATAACCAGGAAAGCACTATATTTCTCTATATTTTAATAAGAATTTTAAAGATTATGTCAAAATCTCAGAGAATAAAAAGAGGTAATACTTGAACAAAAGCTTCGATCATCAAACAAAGGAGAGCATTCAGCTCTTTGTATCATTAAAACCACTACATAGAAAAGTATACTGTAACTCTGATGATAAAATATCAGTAATGAGTTCTAGGAGTGATGCACAATTTAAAACCTAGCATTTTTACATTATTTCACTCAAAAGCAGAATTTCTCTTTAATTTTCCTAGATTCATCATTTGACTGCCTGTTTTTAGAAGATGAATGAAATTCCTTTAATCAGTCAAAAGATTTCAATAATAAGAAAAAAATTAAAAACCAGATAAAAATGGGGCAAACAATTTGAACAGATTCTTCTCCAGTGATGGCAATTAAGCACATGGAAAGATACTCAACATCACTAGGAGAGGACATCAGTGGTAAGTGCTATCGTTTCCTGTAATGTCAGACACATGAAAATAATACAGCTTGCATAAGCATGGTTTTGTGGGGATTTTTGGGTTTCATGATAGCTTGGATACATCTATATCTCTTTATAGTCCCTTTTCTGAACTTTAGATTCTGCTCAGTACTAGGAGGCCTTTGACAAGTGGTGCATACTGTTTGACTTGATGTGTGCTTTGAATTTAGATGTGTACATGTACGTGTGTGTTGTGGACTCTGGGATTGGGGAGCAGGATTCTCACAACTTTTGGGCAATACATGGGATAAAAACATTTGCTATGCACTGGGTAAAGGGTCTGTCTTTTCTCTGCACTTCTGTTCTACCTACATCCAATATCAAATTAGTAACAGCTCAGAGAGAGGGAGCTGTGACTATGGTTCCTCCTGAGAACCACAAGAAGAAGCACTTTATTGATTTCATCACAAAAAGTCATGTTAAAGCATTCATATTATTCGCTGGTGACTATATTGTAACCATTTTGAAAATTGTTTCTAGGTTCATGTTTGTAAAGTAATGCTCATGGCAGGAAAAGCAATGTGATATCCATGATCTATTCAAGAAAGAATGGTTTATATACTAGAGGGCAGGTGTATACTCAAGTTCTCAGGCACACACCCCTAAACCACTAGTCTTCTATTAACCTGCCCTCTCACACAAGCTCATTATCATCCAACCCATCCATTCCAAACTCCCATCCATCATCCCACACCGTTTTTTCCTTGCTATTCTCCTTATACCCTTCCTTCATCCTCTCATTTTATTACTTCCACACAGACCTCCATCACCTGCTCGCTCTTCCTCCTGCCTCACACCTCCCCACACATCCATGACACCCTCCAGTAATACTTCCTTCTATTGATTCTTTACATCAACCCTATCCTTTATGTATCTTTCCTTTGTCCTTTCCATTCCTCCTTTCAACTTCCCAACTTTTCATTCACGTTCTGCATTTCCTCCCTCTGCTTTTCCTTTTCTGCCCCACTTTTATCCATCCTTCCATACCCCTCCCATCCACCTTTCCATCCTACCTTCCCCCATATCCTTCCTTCCTGGCTTCTTTCCTGCTATTCATGTTCATTCCATACATCTATCACCATTTCAATCAATTTATCCATTCTCTTTTCCTCTGTACTCCTTCCTTCTTTTCCTTCTTCCATATTCTTTTTCCTACCAGGTGAAATCTCATCATCTCATCCATCCTCTACATCTTTCCATCTTCACTTGCATGTTTCACCTACACTTACTTTGTTCATTGTTTCATCTATCCCCAACTTTATGTACTTCTACAATGCTCACTCATCCCTTTCTCAAGTAACATTAGATTAGTTGTTATTTTCCACTATCACTCACTCTATCAATTTTATGATGAATTTAATCAACATATATTTATCTTATACATCAATTACTGTTTAAATAATCAATAATCACTATTCAAACTTTTTTTTTGTAAACTCTGAATTGCAGCCATTTTAGAAATTATAATGTCAACAGTCAACAAACTCTACTGATGTGCAGTGCAGGGGGCACTGTTGGGAGTGCATCACTGTGCAGTTTGAGATTATTTTATGAATAACAAAATGAGAAAGTTTATGTTTGTAAACTACTCTATTCCTCTGGGTGTGATACCCTTTGGTTGCATTTAATTCAGTTGAGAGACCTTTGATTAGATTACTTGTTAAGATTGCTGTAGGGCTTTTAATTGGATTATATCAGTGAGGCATGACTCAGGTTAAGTCTCCTTCTCTTGCTGGGTCTGATATAAATGGACTCAGTAAGACTGATATGAAGAGAGAGAGCTCTGCCATGTTTGATCTTGCCATGTGACAGAAAGGAGGCTCAAAAAGTTGGAGCTCCAGAAAGTGATGAGTTTTGTGTCTCATAGCATACAGCTGAACTTGGGAAGGGACAACAAAAGCCAAGACTGATATAGGAGGCCCAGAAAGAAAGAAGCCCTATGCCAGGAGAGAAAGGACTATGGAATCACTTAAGCATGAAACTCTAAGAAGCTGGGCCCATAGAGCAGCTCAAGAGGAAAGAGTGAATGCAGAGGAAAAGGCTGGAACCTGGGCAGTGGTCAAAAGCCATCTTGCTTTGTGTTATGGCAACACACCAGGATCAAAATTTTTCAGGCATTAGAATTGTTCAGTCTGACCTTGCAATAATGGATACAGGCCACTTCCAATTTCCTCATAACCTATCAAAGTATATGATCTAAAATGTAAGCCATAATATAAACCATTGACCACGGTTAGTAGTAATGCTTCAATATTTGTACATCAATTGTAACAAATGTACCATCTGCATGTAAAATATTATTAAAAAGGGAGAGGGGCAAATGGAGAGGGTGTTGGGGATATGAAAATCCCATATATTCTCTATATGACTTTTCTCTTTCCTAATGCTTCTTTGAAGATAAAAAAAAAAAAAAAAGATTTGTTGACTTTGGTGAGAAAGCATCTCTGATAGTGTCTCAGTTTGGAATTTTCAGTCTTGGAACAGTAAGTTTTTACCCAAAGTAAATACCCTTTCTAAAATCCAACAGATTTATCATACTTTGCATTGGCAGCCCTTTGGCAAACTAAAACAATCATCTTCCTTCTTACTAATAGCACCCTGTTTATTTTGGAGACCATCTCCAAAGGAAGGTCAGGCTTTGTCTATCCATGTTCCCATGTGGATAATTTGGTTACAATATGCATTCAATGTTAGGCCCAATCAGCCAGAAAATGAATGTCATCCAAACTTGGAAAAGAGGTTATGCCCTCTGTCCCTAACTGAAAAGAATCAAGATTTCCCATCTGGCATTTAAGGAGGTGGCATGTTCACAAAGCCATTAGTCTGAGGATGGCAGCAATGAGAAATGAAATGATATGGGTCTCTGTGGCATCCCTGGAAGAGTACATTCAGGACTCCATTCCTCCCTGCCCAGGATATCTGACTATGGAAGACAGCATATTTCCTCATGGTTTTGTCTATTTGAGGTGGTTTTTCTATAACATGCAGCAGAAAATTCATTTCTGAGACTTTGTGGAACAACAGAGTACTCTAATGGCAAATCAATGGGAAAAGGATGTAGGTAAGGTCTAGAGTTCTTCCCCACAAATCTTTCAGGTAAGAATACCCTAGGGGGAGTAAAGCAATCTCTACATTTAATCAACCATTGGACACTTAAAGAGTTTTCTCCAGGTGCTAGACTGGACAAGGTCCCAGGATACTATGCAGATATATCACCACCCTCCAGCTGTTCATGGGACATTGGAGAACCAAAGTAGCCAACAGGCAGCAACCACACAAAATTCCAATAACAATGACACACATATGTACCCTCAATTCCACACAAACATTCCCACACATCAATACACATGTTCACACACAAACAAGGAGCAAACCAATATACTCAGTTGCACACACACACTGATGCATACACATACACACACAAAATAGAAACACACCCACATTCACAAATATACACAATCACCCATGGTATGGACACACACATATTCTCTTACCTACAAATTTGCACTAACACTGGAAATCACACACCCACATTCAATTCCAGATACTCACAGTAACATACAAATCCACATACACACAGTCACACACTGCTATAAGTGAGTCCAGATGGGGTCCCCCATGCCCTCCCTGGATCACATCTTTCCTAAGATTCACTGGGTGTTAATCATCAGTATGACTCCCAAGGATGTATTCTCTTCTCATCCCTTTGTCCACCCCCATTTCTAATCCTAAAGGTGAGCAATTTATCTCCATTTTTTCCCAAGGCTTTTCCATGTCATCACATTGTAATTTGTAACAGCAGAATATCCTGAAAGAACCAATGTACCTAGGGCACCAATTTTAAATGGGTGTGACTTTCCTGGACCATCTAGGAACCATGAAGACACTGGCAGGATGTGATTCCTTGTTCCAGACATCTAAACTTTTCAAAGAGTACCCAAAGCCTCTTTAAGGTGGGAATGATATATGTCCCCAAAATGATCAACTGTGAAGATTATCCACTAGATAAAATGTGAATTTAAAGAGTCTGCTAATTCTAATTGAGCCCAAATATATTACAAACACACACACATGCACAAACACATACATAATTCCCACCACAAAATAGACACTAATTTCCAATTATTCCATGAAAAATTGGGAAAAACTAAATAAAAATCTTAGCTTTATCTGTCCAGGGATGTCTCTCCTCTCCTTTGTAGCTCATGTACTCTCCTAGTCTTCACTAAATACATTTCAATATTTCTTTTCACTATGTTTCTTGCAGAACTGGAACTGAAGATCTCTTTTACATGGAATGTTCCACGTATTACACCAGTCCTTTTACAAGGCTCCTCTGTTCTGCACCCCTTCCAGAAGGGGCTTCTATCCCTGAGTAACTATGTCCGCTTCATCTCCTATATAGTGTAGGGTGGGTTGAGGCCACAAGCTGTTCTTGATATTTATCAGAAATAAATTCTTTTGGAAGACACTCAGAAAAGTGCTGCCATGTTCTACAGAAGTTAGACTTTCTGTGGGGTCCTTTGTGTCATGATTAATCCCTTCCCAGCAGGAGCCATCGATATGGTCTCCATCAAAACTCATCCAGGTCCACATGATTCTGGAAAGAGCACCATGGCTGTAAACACTCTGTGGCACAATTTCCCTCCTTCACCTGCAAATCTCAAATGCATCAGATCCTCAACTTCCTTAACATCCCCAGTCCTTTCCCTAATCTCACTTTTTTCATCTTATCTTCCCCTGAATATACAACAGAATGATTTAATGACCACCTTCTGATGTACACTCTTGATCCCATATGAATTCTCTCCATATAACAATGGTGTTCCTCACAAAGAACAAAAATGACTGAGAACTGTACCTGTATAGAGAACTTCAAGACCTGCCTTGCTTGGAGGATGAGGTCCAGCATCTATACAAGGGTCTTAAAGTGTAAGCATGAATACTGATGTCATCAAGATGACATTGTGAGATGATCAAGGGCTCTCCCTATACAGAAGTTTTAAGGAATAAACAAAGATCTTGTAGAGCTATTTTTCTCTAAGCTCTGAAAAGCAGTTAAATGGTGCAATAGCAGGACAGGTGCCAAAGCAAGAAGCATGGCCCAATTACTGATTCCACCGTCATCCCCTCAGTAGCTCAACAGAGAGACTGTCCATGTTCTCAGGATAGGTCCCTGTTTCTGGTCCAGATGGAACATATAAATCCTCATGTACATACTGGATTAGTTCCAATCTCTGATGACAACCCAAAGTACTGAAACAGGACACTCACTGCAAGCTAACCATTCCAGAACCTACATTAAGTGTAGAGGTGGGTTGTAGAACTCACCTAGGCCAGAGATGACCTATACTTTTGCCTTGAGCTGTTCTCTAAATCTCTTCTTAGGATGGCTAAACTCTGAAGGAGACCACTTTCCTAGGACAACCTCAAAGCCTGGGAAAGGTGGCTTCTTTCTTTCTATTTTTGTCAGCTCCTGGCATTCAATAAAATCCCTGCCAAAACACTAGCTGAATAAAAACTAAGGAACAGACACCATAGTGTCTAAATATCTGAGATAACATATTAAACTATGAAATTTTCCAGAGTGTACAAAACCTACAAGAACAGTAAATTATGGCTCATGAAAAAAGATAAAGGATCAGGAACCATTAATCAGAAATGCCAAACCTTGGACATGTCAGACAAGCAATTTTAAAATATGGTACTAAATATGCTCAAGACCAAAGGAAACATGGAATGGCAACTAAAGGAAGTCTGGAAAATGATAGATTAACACTTAAGAGAAAGTCAATAAAGATCTAGAAATCATGAGAAATAAACATAGTTGAAACCACAGTAACAGAATTTTTTAAAAAAATTCCTTAGAGGAATTCAAGAGCAGATTGAAATTCACAGGAAAAAAATTAGTGAATTGGTGATGAAGTAACTTAAATTATTCCATCTGAGGAAGGGAAAGAAAAAATAATGAAGGTAAGTGACCCAGGAGACCTCTGGGACATATCAAGTGAACTAATAAGCACTTTTTGGGAGTGTTAGAAGTAAAAAAAGAGGAAGGAGAGAAGGGATATTCTCAGAAATAATGCCTAAAATCTTCCCAAATATGAAGAAAGATGAAATATGTAAAACCAAGAAGTTCAAATTCACTCACCACTTTCAATAATGTATAGAACTTCTAAATGTAATCTTGTAAGGAAATAGAGGATTTGAACAATAATGTAAACGGATAGACCTCACAGACATATATACAATTCCTCAACCAAAAACAGTATACACAAACTCTTCTCAAAAGCACACTGATCATTCTCTAGGACAGACCATACGTTAGGTCAAAAATTTTTATCAATAAATTTTAAAATGATGAAAATATAAAAAGTATCTTCTCATACCAGAATGGAGAGAAGTCAAAGCAATCTGTGACAGAGGGAGAATTAAAATATTCACAAACATGAGGAAATTAAATAATACACCGAGTAATTAAAAAAAAAAACTCTCAAGTATGCAATATCAAGGACCGGGTGTTTTCAATCAGGAAATTTATCAGAAATTCAAAGAATTAACACCAATTATTCTCAAATTCTTCCAAAAATTAGAGGTGGTAGCGCATCCTACTTCATTCTATGAGACCAGAATCACAGTGTAACAACATCCTCAACAAAATACTGACAAATCAAATTCAACAGTATATGAAAATAATTATACACAATGACCAAATGAGATTTTTTTCCTTAACTTTAATTGTACATTTAATAATTGAAAATATAAACAATTAAAAACTAAAAAGTAAACACAGATGAATAAATATATACATTTCTCCATTAAATGTAATGGATACATATAAAATTTTTTCTTTTTTTTTTTTGTGGAT
>JAQZBX010009563.1:0-45902 GCA_029593785.1 Cabassous unicinctus | reverse complement strand
GGCGCAATGGATAGAGCACCCGTTTGCCATATGAGAGGCCCCGGGTTCGCTTCCCGGCGCCTCCTTGTGAGGGCGGGCCAGCTCGCGCGGCGCCGTGGGCTGGTGCGGTGGGACCTCACAGCAAGGGGGAGATAGGCGGACACGGAGAGGACACGCAGCGAATGGACACAGCAGCACAAGCAGCAGGGGGCGGATAAATAAAATAAAATAAAATCTTTAAAAAAAAAAAAAAAATCCCACCAAGATTTTGTGTAGCTACAGAGATCATTCTAAAATTTATATGAAAAGGCAGAGAACTAGGATAGCTAAAACAATTTTGAAAAAGAATAAAAGTAAAAGGAATCACTCTCCCAATGTCAAGACTTATTTTATAGCTACAATAATCAAGACTGCTTGGTAAAGACACATAGATCAATGAAAACGAATAGAGATCTAAGAAAAAAACCCACACATGTATGTCCAAATGATTTTTGACAAAGGTGCAAAAGCAATTCAATGAGAAAAGACAGGCTTTTCAATGTGTGGTGCTGGAACAATTGGACATCCATAGGCAAAAAATGAACAGTGGCCTAAACCTTACGTCCGAAATGAAAATTAAATCAAAATGAATCAGACTTAGATGTAAAATGAAAAACATAAAACTCTTACAAAAAAGGAAACATAGGAGAAAATCTTTGGGATCTAAGGCTAGGCAAGGAGTGGTTAGATTCATAAAAGGAAAAACATAAATTAAGATAATCAGATTAAAAACTTTTGATTAAAAAGCAAGCTATAGACTGAAGAAAATATATGTAAACTACAATTCCAAAAAAGGACTAGCATTTAAAAGATATTTTTAAAACTTTCATAACAGTAAAACAAACAAAAAAACCAGACAATACAATTTAAAAATAGGCAAAAGACATGAAACATTTCACTGAAGAGAATTTACAGATGGCAAATTGCCATATTTGAAAAGATGTTCAACATCATTGACCATCAGGAAAATGCAAATTAAAACCATAATCACAGTGGCTAAAATAAAAAATATTCACAACACCAAATGCTGGAGAGAATGCAGAGAAATTGGAACACACAAACACTGCTAGTGGAAACATAAAATGGTACAGTCACTTTGGAAAACAGTATAGCAGGTGCTTAAAAAAACTAAGCTTAACAACTTCCAGATGACCAAACAATTGCACTCTTGGGCATTTATTCCAAAGAAACGAAAACTTTTGCTCACACAAAAACTGAAAGAAAAAAAAAAAAAACCAACCAGATGTCCCCCATGGATAAATAGCTAAACAACCTGTGGTACAGTCATGCCATGGCACTCCTCAGCAATAAAAAGGAATGAACCACTGATACATACAGCAATATAGTTGGCTTGCCAGAGAATTATGCTGTGAGAAAAGCCAGTCCCAAAAGGTAATATACTATAAGATTCTATTTATCTAATATTCTTAAAATGATAGAATTGTAGAAATGGAGAACAGATTAGTGGTTGCCAGGAGTTAAGGAAAAGATTGGTGTATGGAGGAAGTAGGGTGACTATAAAAGGGCACCATGAGGGACCTTCCTGGTGATGGAAAAGTTCTATATCCTTGACTATGTCAATGTCAAGATCCTGGTCATGATATCACATTAGTTTTGCAAGATATTTACTGGGGGAAACTGGGTAATATATAACTGTATTTAACCCTACAATTATTTTAAAATAAAAAGGTTAGAAAGAAAAACCAGAGAAAGCATGATAAGAGGGAACACATGTTAAAAGATAAAATACTTCATTTTTAAATATTAAGTACCATGCTATTTAATCCTAAAAAAGGAAGCAACTAGGCATCTTAAGAGAAGTGCTGATAAGCACAAATAACCCTAACAAGACATAGTTTGATTTTTATCCTTACAGCCACTTTTATACCTTAAGATCACAATACTACCACAGAATATTCCTTGTGACTCTCTCCGACCACATCCTGTAGGTGGACGCCAGGTGATAAACAGAGAACCCAGATGTTTCCTTCAGATCTATTACTGATGAACTTTCCTAGATGTAAATAAAGACAAAGAATGACTATTCATTTACTTACCCGGCTCATTACATTCAGATCTGAGTTTTTTCCGGCCTTGAATCTGAGATTTTTTTCTCTGTTTGGCTTCTTTTTCTTTTTCATCATCGCTGAAATCTAAGGCCTTGCAGATATAAATGTATAGATTTATGTTACCAAGGTTTGCCAATTCAATAGCATATACTTGGGGGTGGGGACAATAAGCCTATTATTACTACTGACCCTGAAAGAAAATTGCCCTTTCAATATCTAATATTTTCCAGTACTATTTTAATTAATTAGATATGGAAGGAAATTATTTTTATAAATGCCTACTCTCTTAATAAACTGGAGACCAGCAAGATGAGCACACGTATATTTTTTTAAATTTTGAATTCCTAGAAAGTTTAATACATAACTTTAACATGCAGACCTTTAAAACCCTTAGATATGAATATTCCCCAGCTAGATTCCAAGAGTCATCATCGTTTCCTAAAAAATTAAATACAGAATTACCATATGATCCAGTAATTTCACTTCAAGGTATATACCCAAAAAGCTATTGAAAACTGAAACTCAAACAGATATTGGTGCACTAATGTCCATAGCAGCATTATTCACAATAGCCAAAAGGTGCAAACGATCCAAATATCAATAGATGAACGGATTAACAAAATGTGATATATACCCACAATGGAATATTTAGACATAAGAAAAAGTTGAAACATGCTGCAATATGGATGAACCCTGAGAACTTAAGTGAAATAAACAATGTACATAAAGATTTCACTTATGAAATATCCAAAAATAACAATTTCTTAGAGACATAAAGTAGGTTAGAGATTACCAGAGAAGGGGGGAAAGGCAAGTTGATGCTCAGTGGGTATACAGTGTATGCAAATTTTGGAAATTTTTAGATTTAAAAAAACCATCATAGTCCCAATTGCCAAAGAATGGACTAGTTTTTTTAGATACTCTGAATCTGAAAATTAAGTGAAATAACATGAATTCTCAGATCTAATATAAAAATAGAAGAGAATATTCTACCTTTCATTCACTCAAATATTTTACACATATCCACTACATGCCAGGCACTGTTCTAAACACTTTACGGCATTAATTCCTTTAATAATATAGTGGTACGTAGGTATATAGTCAGGGTTGTATTTAACAAATAAGACAAAGAATGGTATAGAAAATCACAGGGGATGCCATTTAGACAAGACTGTAGGAAAGGCTTTTTTATAAGCTATTATAAGCATCATCCAACTTCCAAAAGGAAATCAGTTTAAACTGCAAGTAAGAAAATTCATATAAAATTAAGAATTGAGATTCACTGTTATAGCACACCAAAAAGCCACTGCTTCAAGACTTATGGGTTATATATATGACTGTCATGGCCTTTTCATAGTTCAAGTATTTTATGATTCCATTAACACCAGAGAACAGATGCTATGTTTCATATAAAATTATATGAAAAAAATACATGAAAACAAGCAATAATTCTATGCTACAAAATTTAATTTAAAAAAAAATTTTTTTTAAATCTCAGAGTTTTCCATAATGGGCTCTGAATCTAGTCAGCTACTTGGAAAAAACAAACATTCTAAATTATGTAGGATTTTAATTTTGCAATTAACTTAAATTACTAATTTTATAAAGAATTAACATTACCATAATTAGCAATTTCAGTGCTTAGTTCTGAAACAATGGGGATATATTAAAATATTTGGATATCACAAGGGATATATTTGGAGACCGTTATGAATCCCAAAATACTTTAAAAACATATAATTTCAATAATAAGCTGTCCTAAACATAACTTAACACTTTAAGTGACTCTTTGGAGCCTTAATGAGAATGGTAGGTATCTATGACATTAACTAGAAAACAACCCCATTGCAAAGTGAATAGGTAGATAAGATCATTCACTGGTTAAGTGACTCACACTCTGAGTAGACATAAACCTGATAAACGGTTTCAGCAAAATTAAAAATTTACACAGACCATGAATCTTCAGGATCACTTGAAAACATCTAAAATGACTAAAGTTAAATATGCAAAATTGCCAAGAATCTACAATACTGAGAAACTTCATCAGAACTACAGAGCACATTTAAAAACAAACACTTACAGTAATTGTATTTTCTTTTATACTGCATAAATTCACATTTTCTAGAAATATTAATATTGCTGCAATTTTTGTATTTTAATAACAGTAAAAGAAAATCAGCTTAAACATCTCGATGGAAAGGTTAAACCAAATTTACTACTAAATACTTCTTTCATTTACAGATTATTCCTGAATCTATTCAACACTGGATATCAAGCTACTTTGTGCCTTTATCAGGTGCCAACAAAATTTATAAAAATAGGAAGTTCCAAGATAAATGATGAGCTGATATTAAAGTAATTATTAAAACATGACAAATTTTTCTCCTAAAACAATAAATCAGAAATTTTTACTGAGAAATGAACCAGTCATATAGGAGAACGAGAAAAGAAATCAATATGACTGCTAAGATGCCTTGAGATCAATAATGATAAACTTTAATATAATATTAAGCCAGGCCTCACTTTCAAAAATACTGTGTAACAAAACTTAATACGTACTTCTGGTGGTGGCTCCTGATCATTCTTCCATGATGCATCTGATCCCCTATCTCTAGAACAAGGGCAAAAAAAAAAAAATCAAAGTATTTATTAAGGTTCTGCTAAATGATTATAAGTACGGAAAATTTTAAAAAAAGTATGCGCTTAACTTTTAATTTTACAATACACATGAAAATAACAGCAAAAAGAACTTTGTTTCAGAGGATGTGAGTGGCTTATATACAGATACATGGAAATATTAGGACTAAGGAATTAGAACGAGAAGTCAAGGCTGTGGTTTTGCTGACTTTTATTTTTTACTTTCATGATAACTGAAGTTTTCAAAAAGCTCAGTTCAAATGCTTATTCAACACCAACTACAGCACAGACGCTGGTCCAGGTGTTAAAAACACAAAAATGATTATGAGGCATTCCCTTGTCTAAAATTTTACAAGTTTAACAATAGAAGTAAATAAACATTAAAGAAAATTAAATATAACATGAAATTCTTCATCTTCAATTTATTTGAGGCCTATCAACAACCTTCCATGAATAACCAAAGCTTACACCAGCAGTAATTCTCAAAGCAGAGAGGGGAAACAAAGACGATCAAGCACGGGGGTGGGAGGAACTTTAAAGATTCTGAAGGACACTGTATTCAAATCAATTTATAGACGTCAGTGGGCTAGAACAAGAAAATCATTGTTTGCTTTAAATTTTTGATTAAGAACCTTGACGTTTTATATGAGGTATGAAATCAATAACTTTTTCACAGCTTTAAAAAAATCATTTACTCATTGCCATTTTACACTTGTGCACTTATCACAGCTTCACTACTCCACTTTGCAAATAGGTCATGTCCTGGCCTGCAGTGCTTAGCGTGGGGGTTTATATAAATTCTCCCAACTAGTACATCTATTACAAGAATTCAAAATCTACTAAAATCTACTAAAGGAAAGCTCAATCAACTTTTCAAAAACCACTTTTAATAAGATAGTAAGCACATGGAAAGCTAAGATTAAAATAGCCTTCCTCAAAGGACAGTGAACTACAGAGAAACTGAACTTTTCTCTCAAACACAAAGTGCTCCACTGAGTTCAAGACTGCTCTTAATTATTTAAGATCTATTTAATAAACATCTTCAGATAACTTTTTCAGTCTATCTGTTCTAATTTAAAATATTTAGCATTTTTTAAATGCTAAATATATGGCATATCCACAGCAGCATTTTAACATTCAAAGCAGAATGAAATGTTAATTATTTTAAGGCATTATTTTAAAGCATATTAAAATCTTTATGATTTTACTATCTACTTAATCTTCTGTGTCAGCAGTTATTTAGAATTAACCTTATAGAACATTTAGAAAAACTTAGGAAAAATGTTCCTTTGGGTAGTTACATGGATTTTTAAACATGAGATTAATCAATTTTCAGAATTTTCATCTCTGAAATAATAAATGGAAGTCAGAGATTTGATTCAATATGTAAGTGATGTCTCTACCTTAGACCATGCAATTGGGATCAGTACTTTGGCTATATAACCAAGGCCTACTCACTGACACAGTTCCTTTGTCTTCCCTGCAAAAGCCACATCCATAATGAATTGCCTATATTTCCAAATTTACAATTAAAGGAGACTAGAACTAAAAGGTTCTCGTGTGTCAAATTGAGCACAGCCTTGGGATTTAAGAGTCCCTTCCCTCTATCCACCCCACCCCCAATCTTCTGCAGTCTTTTCTACCATTTTAGTGGTTCTCAAATTCATTACACCTTTCGAAACATTCATTTTTATAGAAATAACTCCTTTCTTAAATTCATATGCCATTGGTTAATGTGGAAATTAAATTATACAATAACAAGTTTGACTGATATGAACATTTCTACAGCTAACAGATGCCAACACAACACCTAGCACATATACAATCAATCAGTGGGAACATAAATATGAAGAAATGTTAACAGTCACTTGCCACATGCATGAGTCAATACCTTTACAGAAGAAATGGAGAGCACTGGTTTGCTTCCCAGTTCTGTTAGTGAAGTCAATCCCATTTACCATGGCTTTATACACAACTTTTCAGAGATACAGTTTAGTTGACGCATATAAATTAGAATTTACAAGCAACATGAAATTTACTCATTTTCTTTTTTCTTTAGAATTATAAACTTTTATTGGATAACTAAGCCTATGAAAGTAGTCCGAAGAAAATTTTATTTCAATTGGAAAAGCATTTTCTTTTTTAAAAATTGGTAATACAAAAGCAGAAGTAGCACTTTTATAAAAGAAAATATAAAATGGGAAAAGCAATGAATTAGAATTCAAAAAATTTATATGGCTTAAATGTGCTCCTACTCCCTAATCAGGTCAGTTTGGGAAAAAGATTTAAAAGACCTCCACATCTAAAACTGGATAACAAATTCTAGCTTTCAGAGATGTTATTAGGACGATAAATGAACTCTTTAGAGGGCAGATGCCATTTAAATATAAGAAACTACCACCACCAAGAATTAGTCCTAAAAAACAAGTTAGAGAAGAATAATTATAGCATATCACAGTACTTACTGCTTAAGTCTTTCTGTGAATATGTACTGGGTAAAGTCTTTCATTGATGGAGCAAAATACATGGTATCCTTTATTTTAATACCTTTACTCTCAATGTGATCTGAAGAATTAAATCGTAACACATAAAACGGATGAGCAACAGGTCCAAATATCTCAAATATCTATAAAATAGAAGAAACATAAAGGCCTCTTTTAACATGTAAATCAATGACTTGAAAAGTCAGAAATATCTTCTTTTTTGCCCTAAACCTACTACTGATAATTGGTAAATAAGGCAATTTTGTCAATTAATGAGCAATAAATTTGTATCTGTTAGTCATCTTTGCATACTCATAAAAGTCTTCAATTTTTATTATAAATGCATGTTTTTCCAAATTTCCTTTCTCTGGATTTAAAGCTACTTATAACAACTTTGTTCCTTGCCAAATTGGTGATATCAACCAGAAGCAAACCATGAACATTTTTTTCATTAAGGTTTTAAGGTATGAGGAAAACAATTCTAAGTGGTAACTTCAGAGAAATGAAATACTGTCTGACATTGTGAATCTTATTATGCAGAGTGATAGTAAACATAAAAGCAAGCTTCTGCTTCAATGAGTATTCAACCACTTAAGCTGTTTCTATAGAGTAGTACATTTCTGTAAAATTAAACCACAACTTTTTCTAATAAAAAAAGGTAGATTTGAAATTGAAGTTTCTTATTACTCAATAACTAGAGATGTTACAGCCTTTAATTTTTAAGTAAAGGGCTTGCTCTTTCTACTAACACATTTGTTTTCTGAATGATAAAAGGAAACCTCTCATTTTCAAACTTATCAAGATGACTACCTGGATTTTAAAAATAATAACAGGTTTCCGAGAATATATGTGTATTATAGAAACTAGACCACGACCAATTAAGTGTAGATTTTTTCCAGTCTTTTTTCTATTAATAAATATTTCTTTTGAAACTATAGCTGTATATACTGCTGAATTTTAAAACCTAAAGTTGCATTAAATTTTCTTATGTTTTTAGTTTTCCTCACAAGCATAATTTTAGTGGCTATATAATATTTGTTTATGAGTATTATAATTTACTTAACTCTTCTTGTACAGGAAGACATTTAGACAGCTTCCAATTTCTTCAATTTAATACATGATGCCATGATGAGCATCTTTATATATAAATGTGCTTATACTTCAGATTTCCTGAACACTGATTTGTAAGAGGTAGAATTATTGAAGCCAAGTGTATGAATATTAAAACTCTCCAATACTTACTAAAGTACTTTTCTAAATAACAAAGCAATTTATATCAACTACAGTGAAAGTGTTTTTTATCACAACATCAATTCCTGATTTTTGACAGTAGGTGCTCTGATCTTATCATCTCTAATATACTATTCAAGTTTTTCAGTTTTCAATAAAAGGTATAAAACAGTTCAACTAGAAGGGTTTCACAACTCTGAAGGTATGATTACTCTAAAAACAATTCGTGACATTCTAACCAAAATGCCAGTGAGTTCTGAAATAATACTGACAGCACTGAAAATTTTAAAACTGTTTTTATTTTAAAAGCACAACAAAAAAATATTTAAGAAAACAGTGAGAAACTTACTTTGAAAGAATTTAGATTAAAACAGTAGACCTTTCCAACAGAATTGCAGAGGATATAATGGATTTATTGCAGCACTACCCTGAGTAGCCTAAATTACATACATCATATTAATATACTGTCTCAAAAAAAAAAAAGCCTTAAAAACAACACACAATTTGTTTTAACTCTCTTGATGCGCATAGGTAAATCAGATTCTTAAAATTTGAACAGGGATAAAAAAATATATTTATTTATTTAAAAATATATTCATAATTCACATAAATGAATTAATACATGGTAAAATAATTATTACATCTGACCTGGTCACTGTTTGCCAGTGACTTGTTCCCTGGATAGTATGATTCTATTTCCTAACTGTGAAAAATGATTTCACTGAAGAAATTCCTTACTAAGTTGTTCAAATTTTTATGTAACAAGCAAATTTCAGTGTCAAATTCTTGGACAAAACCAAAACGTGATTTTTTTCTTTACCTGTTTCAAGGATCTAAAGTGTTATAAAGCCACAGATGTAATTAAATCATTATCAAATTTAAAGTAAAATAGTATCACATATGGTTGGGTATAGGCAGCTACTCAATAAAATCAGTATGTGGCATGCACTGATACTGAGAGGTATTTATAGTCCTACCTCAAAAAGTCATAGGAAACCTTGAGTGAGTTCACATAAGAAAGTTAATCCAAAGTTAAAGAAAAGAACGACTCAATATTTTAAATAACAATTAGACTTAGGTTCAGATTTTAGACTGGCTAGTACCTGAGAGCTAAACAATGAAGAGCAACTTTAGACTACAGGGATTCCATTTCACCATATATACAATTTCATAAAACCTTGAATCCCTGCTTAATCATTCCACCTGATTTGAGGGATTTTGCAACTTCCTTACAACCTTATTCAAAATAAAAGCAAAGGAAGGAATAGCCAAAACTACAAGGATAATACAAGAAATAGAATTTATGACAGTAATGTCTGAGATATTTATTATGAGGTGGGCAAGTAGCTTTCTCTGTAACTTAAATAATAGTATATATTCTGTAGAAATACTCATAAGATTTAATCAAACTAAAATGCTTTATACTTTCACTTGAGAGGTTGTTTTCAGTGTCCTTTCACTTGGCTCTAACTTACAATATTTATCTTTTCTTATTCAAAAGCAATTATCTTTCTAATACAAGATCTTAAAGGATTCCCACCACACAAGGGGGTTACAAACATATACTAATATCACTACATGGAATAGATACAGGATAGGGTCTGCTGGAAAAAAAACAACTGACAAGCAGAAAAGTAGTAGAGTGCTTACAGTTGCCCAAACTACTCTCTTTCCACAGCACAGGTTGGCAATATACAACACTGCTAAGGTGCCAGTCTGAATTAACAGGTTGGAATTGCATAGAAATCACTGTAAAAAGGAGAAGGAGCCAAAGAATGAGCTTTCCTCCCTCCACCCCCACACAATATGTTACATAGTTATGGGTTACCCTAAGAGAGACTAGGAAATTCCTGATTTCTCTAAGTAACAAGGAACATATCTAGAAATCTCCAGGCCCAGGAAAAATGCCAGGGGGATATGCATATAAAAGACCAATTTTTCTAATTAAACATAAATTAATTATATCTCCCTGAACAATTAAAGAAGCCAACTGCTGCTCATCTGGGAAAAACTAAACCCCAGTAAATTCTTTTTCCAAAGATGGTAGGTGGTTTCTTACTTGTTTGCTTGATTTCAATTCCATACTTTTTTCTTGGCACATATATTTTGCAAAGGACTATTAGGTACAGTGGAGAATACAGAGATAAATAAAACTCTCCTCTGTCCCTACTGCCAAAAAGGGAACACGTGGTTGGTATTCAGTCATTGATCTTAGGTTTTATATTGTCTGGTGACGCTCAGAATTGTCCATTTGTTGGGTCAAGTGTGTGGCCTTCCAAACTAAGGATGGACATGCAGGGTTTGTTCCATTAGTAAGATGTTAAAAGCGACCCAACCTTATGGAGATTACTAAAGTACACGTATTCATAATTCCCCAGTATGAACTTAAAGTGACAATTCAATACTGTCACTTCTTTTTTACTTGAAAAAGATTACATCCAACTGAGAAGGCAAAGTCTAAAAAGTTTGAATCATTACTAAAAGTGGCTCACAAATAAAAAAAGTAAATAACTACCACACTATGGAAAGCTATGTAAATATATGTGTCTCCTGCAGGGCAGATGTGGCTCAAACGGTTGGGCGTCCGTCTCCCATATGGAGGGACCTGGGTTCGATCCCTGAGACCTCCTGGTAAACAAACAAACAAACAATATATGTGTCTCCTCCACTCAACTCTGAGTACCTGGAGTGTCGAGAACTATATTTTATTCTATATGCAGACCCACAGCCTATCAAAGTGCCTGACAAACACTAGCAGAGAATTCTACATGTGTATTTATCTAATAACTTATGCTACAAAGATTAACAGTATTTACTTTACAAAGTATTGAAGTAAATCAAGAATGTAATAAAACTTGAGAGTTCTAGATTGCTTATCTACTAAAATTAATAAACTATTTTTAGGATAGTCAGAAAAGAAAATTTTGTAAATTTAGTCCATTTTTAATTTTGGTCCTTCCAGGCTGCTTATTACGTCTTTTTCATTTTGTTAATATTATATGATGGCCAATGCATTATAAGTTGGAAAAAAAACAAACAAACAAACTATTAAACTGACAACTACAATTGCAAAATGCCAGTATTCTAAGGATTTGGGTGTTGATTTTTTTTTCAAACAAACCTTTCCTGCTGCTTGTCGATCACTTCTAAAAATTACAGTCTCCTCATTAACTGGAGGTAGGCTAGTCACAGATTCAATTATTACTGAAAAATAAAACAAAACAGATTATCTTAAGCTTTAATCAGAATATAGAATATATGTGAAAACTTAGAGTTTCATTCCAACATAATTTGAAATAAGATTTAAGGTTGGGTAATATACCTGAGCAACTATTCCCTTTAGGTAAAGTCTATTACCAAGTAGTACAGAAATATGAATTCTAGATATTTTTGTTTAAAATGAAAGCTACAAGTCTAAGAAATTAAAGGGGGGAAATATAATGTATATAATCTCAAAGAAAATTTGAATTACCCATCGAGTCAAATTCAAGCTGTCAAGCAATTTTTACCAAAAAAAAAATTATCACATTTAGCCATAAAACTACTGTTTTAGAAGAAATAAGTCTTCTTTCTCACTCTAGGAAATCTTTTCAACAAAGCATTGATTACTTGCTGATATATGAAAATCTTCTTCTGAATAGGTACAGTGATAAAACAGTAATTTTTATCATTACATTGAACTTTCCTTCTCAAAAAGCAAAAGCATTATCCTACTGATCTAGTTAATCTCCAATTGTTTTAAGTGCTACATATATCAAACTGAACTAACACAGCAAAGAGAAAAAAACGTAAGAAATTCTTAGAGAGACTATTAAAGGAACAACCAAGAATACTCTGTACATTATATATATATAATGCTATGTCCAGTTGGGAATGAAATATATTAGCTCAGATTATTAAAATTCATTCAAAGACTTTCTTCTATATCCCAATTAATTTAAACAGTACTTCTAAAGTTCTGAACATACACATAAGCAACAGGCCATGGGTCAATACTTTTTTGAGTATTATCTGCTTCTTGAATAAAGATGACAAGCAAGGATTAATAATAGAATTAAGCAATAGCAGGATTAATTCTCAGTCATCTCTCCTCAATTCTCTTCTTCAGAGCCAAATTACATGAAAATTAAAAATCACATATCCCAACACCCACACCTTAAAGAAAGATGAGAAAACAGGACTCAAGAATAAATATTAGCCCACAGCCAGTTCCAGGAGGAGTTATCACCAGAACCTAGATCCCTAGTTGCAATGCTCATCCTGTAATGACACAACTGCTGACTGCTTCTACAGCAAAACAGACCCATTCTTTTATTATCATCATTCTGGGTAGTAGGCACAGGCAGTTGGGTACAAATAAACTTAGAGTTTATATCACATTTTGATAAAAATTTCCAGTGGATTTCAAACCTGGAAAGTATGGATTAGTACAAGATCCTTAGTTTCAGGAAATTCCTTTACTTCTACCTACCTAGATGGATTATCTCAAATAAGCGCTTATCCCCCACCCTCACCCACCCCATCCTCCCAATTAAAAACAACAAAACAGCACAACTAATAACAGAATGGCAGGGTTTTATGCCAATATCCCCTCTTTTCATCTTTGGATTCTTATTTTAATTCGTAGAATTTATTTTCTTAATATGCTAATACTTTACTGTATTTTCTTTTTTTGGGTAATTTGGTCAAAATGTTAGATATTTTATGTTTTCTAGTATATTACTGGAATACAAATTAAAAGAGAAACCACAGGACTGTACAACACAGTGAATCCTATTATAAACAATGGATGTAGTTAATGGTACAAGTATAAGAACGTCCTTTCACGAATTATAACAAATATACTAATACAAGCTTTTGATAATAGGGTGGTATATGGGAAAAAAAATACACCTAATGTAAACAATATAATTTAAAAAGAGTAGCATGTGCTGATTTTGACTCATTCAATCTTTATTCCCATTAGGTCAGGAATATTTTCAGTCTAATAGGATATGTTTGTCAAAATAATATCTAAAAATCATTACTCCACGTGTACCGCATAGTCTATAATTTTTTCCTTGAGGATATACATTCTGATTTATAATTTTTCTACCCATATCAAGTCAAATAAATGCTCAATTCATATATGTAATCAAGTAAGTACCAGCTTGATTTACCTATGAATATTATTAAATACCATAATTCAAAAGTAGCAAATATAATGACTTGGAAATCACATAAGGAGTTTTTAATCATGATTTCTGTAAAAATTAGTTTTATTTTATCTAAATTTGAATAAATTGAAGTACAAAATCATATTTTGTAATTCTATTAGAATTTAGGTCAAAAGATAAAAGTCCCTTTTCTACCACTGACTCATTATACAATTGATCATAACCAAATAACTTGAATTTTTATGTGTCCCTTTTGTCCTAACTGATAATCAGGGCCCTTTTCCCAGATCAAAAATCCTGTGACAGGGGAGCGGATATGGCTTGTGCAGTTGAGCAACCGCCTCCCACACAGGAGGTCCCAGTTTCGATTCCTGGTGCCTCCTGAAAAAACAAAAAACAAACAACAAGCAAAACAAACAAAAAAACCAACTCAGGGAAGCCAATGTGGCTCAGTGGTTGAGCTCCATCTTCCCACATACAAGGTCCTGGATTCAATCCCAGCCCTAGTACCTCAGGAAAAAAGAAAAAAAAATTCCCATACAAATTGGTTAGCTCTGAGTTCTATTCTCAGGTTTATACTGCTATGAGAGTTTACATTAACTATATTCTACACTTCAGGGCCTCTCATATATCAATCTCACATCTTGGGGCTGGAAGGAATTTATATGATCTAGTTCTAGTATAATTCAGCAGCTTAAAATTTCATGTAATTATAAGACTTTCTAATTTACATGTTTATGAGAAAAATTCCAAATGTAGCAGGCAGGAGACTAGCTTTCCAAAGATATCTACATCCTAATCCGTGGACCTGTGAATACGTCACCTTAAATGAAAAGAGGAACTTTTGCAGATATGATTAAGTGTAAGGACCCTGAAATGAGGAAATTATCCTGGGTTATCCAGGTGGATCCTATCTGATGACACTGAGTTCTTAAGAGCAAAGAACCTTTCCGGGCAGTGTCAAGAGAGATGTGAGGATGGAAGAAAGGTCAGAGAGAACTATATTACTGGCTTTGAAAATGGAGGAAAAGGTAATAAGCTAAGGAATATGGGCCATCTCTTGATAACTGGAAAAGGTAAGGAAACAGAGCTTCAGAAAAGACTGAAATCATGCTGACTCCTATATTTTAGCTCAATGTGACCTGTGTCATATTTCCATTCTACAGAACTGTAAGATAATAAATTTGCATTGTTTCAAATTACAAAGTTTGTGATAATTTGTGACTGCAGCAACAGAAAATTAATACACCAAAATAGAATAATATTCTGGAGAAAATAAGTCAAGACTTTAAACTTTTATAAAGACAATGTATTTATGCATCACTTGTATAAATAAAAGCTGAACTTTATCCTTTTAAACTTAATGACTATAAAATGAAATACCACATATTTCTAAGAAAATTAATAATCATAAACGTCTTGATTCAATTATTAAATGCATGCTTGGATTTAAAAAAACAAAATCATTAAGATTAATTACATACCTAATTGTTCTATAATACTTGAAACCATCCCAAGAGGCTTTAATTCAATATCTTCCGGCAGAATAATAGTGAGTTCTTCAACAGAAGGTAGTTGCTATAATATAAAATGAATTACTATTACTCCAGCTTCAACATAACTTTAAAAAATGGATATTTCTTCCATTAAACGTGCTGTACAAATTGCTGAATAAATAATCTTAAATGCTTATATCATCTCTTTAACTTTTTTTTTTTAAGTGGTGGCATGGTCTTCTGAAGGCACTTCCTCCACCACCAACATCTCCCCAAGTAATTGACTCACTAAGTCTAGAGTATATACACTAAATCCAGCTATACTAAGTACCTGTACTATCTTCCAAATTTTTCCTATCACACTTGAACAAGAGACAAGAAAAAGAGCTATTGTGAAGGAATCCAGCATAAAGAAAAGCAACAACTCCCAGGGACACTGCATTTAAAGAGAAATAGTTCTACTGGTAGTTACAATTCCTCCATGGGATAACTTCCTCTCTTGGACGCTTTGTTAATTTGGTTAATTAATTAATGTGACTGTGATTAAAGAGTTGAACAAACAAAAGAAGCAGCAATCTCTTCTGCAGCTGTGTGAATAAGAGGTGAGTGTCTCTCTGATCTCCTCAGGAAAAAAGGAAATGACACCTGTCAGCCAAATAAAGAACTCCTGGAAAAAGAATGTAGGTGTCAGCCCATAAAAGCTGTGAAGGTATTGCCTGATACTTTCTCAGGTTAAAAACTAAATTTCTTTATACCTAAAGATTTCTTCGCCAACTCTTTTATTGACCCAGTTGCAAACTGTATCTCATTTACTATAGAAACCTGATATAGAAGTAAAGATGAAGTTGAAGAGAAATCTAAGAATAAACGGACCTTAGCCTTTAGATTAAATAAACAGAGCTTTCTGTGGACCTTAGCCAAAAGATCACTATTAACTCTCAAAAAAGAAGTTTTTCTTTAAAAAGTCTTGAAAATACAAGACCCTATCAATGGTATGTTAGGAATAAGGTTTGGAAGGAGAAGGGTGACTTCTGAAGAAATGATGAAAAGGATGGGAAAACCTAAATAATTCAAAGGGTATTGCGGATGTATCATGTATAATCGGTATTCTCCTAAGGGTGACTCAAGTAAGATTATTTGTACTGAACCAAAGTAGAGAAGTAGGTATCTAAAGTTATCCTTTCCTTCTGAGAGATGCTATTCTTTGACCAAGGATTACTTACAAAGAGCTGCACCTAGGGTCTCTACCAACTCATTGCTGAAGAAAATCAGTGACTGGCCTCTGTATTGTTAGTCTGTCTGGTATTAGAGGAAAGGATTGTTGTTCAATCTGTCAGAATTTTTCTGAGTGCCTTTAGGGAGAGGACATCTACTTGCCATATTCATATATTAAATATGGAAAACCTTTTCCTAGTATGGCCATGGTTTGAAAGTGGCCCATATATATAGCAGAACAGAGAAAGAACTTCAGTTGTTAGACTGGTGAAGAACATGTGACATGGATTAGTCTTGTTTAAGAAGTTCTTAGCTACAGGGACCATGTGCCCTGTTCAATATGTGACTAAAAACCATAATGTTGATGATAACGTGAAGAAAAGAACTTTAATGATATTTTAGAGATCTGGGAGATGGGTCTCACATCGACTCTGGCTCTAGGAATGGCACCTCTTACAACTTGTGAATGTACAAGTATAGTTATTACATCTGCCCTGTTGCTTAGCCGAATTAAAGTAAGACCTAAATCAAAAACTTACTACCGTAGGACTGTGATAAGGCCCACCAGTTAAGACCCAATAAAGTCAGGAATATGTAGGTAGAAGAAGGGGTAGGTATGTCTTAAAATAAGAAAATGCTATTAGATCTTTTGTGAAACCTCAGAAACTGGGTGGGAGGGTAGACCATATATATAGCTTTAACAGCTAAAGCACAAAAATCAATGTTATTTTTAAAAAAGTGCTATTTGACCACAAAACAAAAGGCCTCTGGGTTTTCGTATTTTCTACTAGGAGGAATAAAGGCCCATATAATATAATCTTTATACTTTGACATAAATTTAAATCCTTATTACTTTTTTAAAAAAATTAAATATAAAATACATGTTTTCTTTTTCTCTTAAAAAAAAAAAAAAGGAAAGGGGAACTCAAGGAATACAAAAGGATACAAAGTGAAAAACAAAAACCCCTTGACCCTATTCCTCTCAATTTCCCAATTCCACTTCATAGATAACTCTATTGTTAACAGTTTTTGTGTCTTTAAAATATATTTAGTATGAAGATATAAACTTTACATTTCTAACTTTAAAATGTTTTACTTAAATATTCATAATTTAATGCAAGTTATTCTTTTTACCTACCATATTCTGTACATCGTTCTATACCAATTCATAAATCTACCTAATTTGATTTTATTTAAACACTCTTATGGTAATCCACTATATAGGTGTATATAACTTATTTCACCAATCACCTGACAAAATATTTAGGCCATACTGTGCCCAGCCCCCACCCCACCCCCTTTTTTTCTTGTCATTACACACACTGATCTAATAAGCATTCTTTTAAATATATCTTTGTGTGACTCCTGGGGTAAATTCTTTTACGTGGAACTGTTGGGTCAGAAAGAATGAATACCTTTAATTTTGACATATACTGCTAAACAGCATTTCTTTTCTAAAAGGTTACATCAATTCATACTTATATCAACCAAGTAAGAGATTTTCCTACACCCTTGCCATCACTGAGAAGAAAACTTTATTTTTAAAACAATTTATTGAAGTATATCATTCATACATGAACATACATAAACTATAAGTGTTCAGTAAACATCGTGATCTTACAAAACAAACATGCATAACATCATACAGGGCTCCCACACATTACCTCCCCCCAAAACACCCTGAATTGTTGTGAAACATTTGTTAACAAATCATGAAAGAGCATCGTCAAAGTATTACTACTAACTATAGTCCGTATCTTCCTCCCCTATACATTTTTTTAAGGATTTATTCATTTATTTACTTTTATCCATTTTTACCCCCCTCCCCCCGTTTTTGCTGTTTCTCTGTCCATTCAATGGGCACCTCTCTGTGTCCGTTTCCTGCCCTCTCTTCTCATCCTTCTCCTGTCTTCACTGGGATTCAATCCTAGGAATCTCCAGCATGGGACAGAGGCATCCTACTGCCTCTGCCACCTTAGTTCCTGGTTTTTCGGTGCGTCTTATCTTGGCTCTCCCTTTTGTCACTCTCCTGTTACATCATCATCTTGCTGCATGGTTCACGGGACCTGGCAGCACACCTGTGGGCAAGGCCTGGCGGCCCACGCGCCTTCTGTATTTTTCTTTTTTTTATTTTTACCGGGAGGTCCTAGAGATCAAACCCAGGTCCCTTCACATGGGAGACGGACGCCCAACCACCCAAGCCACATCTGTCCCCCTGCTGTATCTCTTAAGGTTGACCAAAGATAACCAAAGTTACAGTCTTTTCCCATACAGGATGTCAAATAAATCAGGCTTAGTTTATCACCAGCGTTCTAAAAACCAGACCGAGGGAGAAAAACTTAGGTCTGGGGATACATGTATGGTTTCTAATATAGCAAATGTTTAGCTTACCCTGATTATCACAAAATCAGGTCAGCAAGAATATTCGCAGAGAAGAAAACTTTAAATCCCTGACTGATGTATAACATAGTTGAATTTCTTCATTAATGAAGACTGAACATCCTTGCATCATGTTTCTTGGCCACTTGTATGTGTTTGTGAACTATTTGTGAACTTTACACCTATTTCTTTTGAAAGTTTGTCTTTTTATTAATTTTCAAGAGAACTTTTGATTGTTAAGGGTTATTTCCCTCCATCAAATGTGTAGCAAATATCTACTCCCTTTTATCCCAGCATGTTGTTTATAGTATGTACCCATTGTAAAATAATCCACTTTCCCCCTACTGATTTTGAAAAACAAATTTAGCATATACAAAATGTACTTAGGCCTGTTCCACTGATCTATTTCAGCATCAGTACTAAACTATTTTTATCAATTGTAGCTTTTACATATATTTTAATATTTGGGGAGAGGTCTAGTTCATCAATAATTTCTCCCTTGGAATTTTTCTAGGTATGTTTATTTTTCAAGAGAAACTTTAGAACTTTTGCTAGTATTAATTGAGATCACATTTAATTATTTTCATCTTATAAGTCCTACTTATTCCTTATGCTTATTACAAGCGATTTTATAGATCTGTTGCTATAATTCCTAATTATTTTATATCTCATTGCTATTATACATGGACTCTTTATAAAATATTGTCAGTTAATTTTGTTTCCAACCATTATGTTGAAATTTACTTCTTATTTTCTTGTGTGTTCTCTACATAAGCATATCTTCAAAATATAAATTTTCTACCTCTTCAATATTTGCATATCATATTTTTCACTTTTCAAATGACATTATTGGTACTTCCAGAATATTAAGTGTCAAGCAATTGTAATGATAGTGGGCATGATTTCTGACTCAACTAGGAATGTTTCAAATGTTAAGCATAATAGAGGGGAATATACAAAACCAGGATATTTGTAGCAAGGCGGTGGCTCACAACTTGTGATCATAGACAGGGTCTATGATTCCCTTAATTCCTGTTTCTATTTCGTTTCTATTATTAGCAGAATGAAATGCAGTGCCTACAATTGGGGAGCATCTCTGATCTCTTGTGGAACCAAACTTAGGGGAAAAAATTGACAGATATTTATGATCACCACCATACTTCTAATTCCAGTTCAGTGATCATACCACAGTATCTTGTAACATACAAATGTATACAGTTTCCTTAGCATTCCTTAAAAAAGCCAATGAAGATATTAAGTTGCCTCCTGATAGTACTATTTATAGAAGTAATGTGCATGAAATAGCTATACCAAATACTCTGTAGAACACAAGATATATAAAGAATCAAATATTGTCCACAAAACATGAAAGATAGATCAAGAAATGAAGCCAGCCCTGTACGATTCCAGGTTAAGAGTCTTTATTACGGCATTGGCCTTTGAAAGACCATTTAAGTCAATGAATATATTTATGTTAAGAATGACAGACATTTTGAGGACTGGATCAAGGGAGAAAAGATTTATTTGTTGCTTTTAAATGAATATGCTAGGAAAGGGGAAGCGGACAAACAGGGAAGAAATATCCCAAACTCCATCAATTCTATGTCAAGAAATCACCCCAAGGGATGTGCTTTCCCTGAAGATTTTTGGCAGGTTCAAAGATGTAGAACTTTAGAAGGTTCAAAGAGGACAGATCTCTGGAAAATTCAAAGAGGAAGTTCCTTGGATTGTCATGTTGGATAAGGCAATAAGATCTTGCCTTGTTTAGATTCTCAGTTCAAATGTCACCTTCCATCCCCTAGTTACTAAATCTAAATTACTGCACACTACTACCAACACTGGTCACTGTATCAAATTTATCCTGCTGCATTTTTTTTTAAAACTCATTACTGTCTTAAATCTATTTATTTGCTTAATGTGCATTTACCTACCTACAATATAAATCGAAGAATAACTAGGACCCAGTCAGGCCTTGTTCACTGCTATAGCACCCAGCATAATCATTAGCACATAGTAGGTGCTTATAAATGAATTGATCTACCTCATCAGAGATGAAAGCCAAGATAAAAAAAAAAAATCTCAGAAGAGGTCAGTCTTTTCCAGACAGAACACAAATTAGATAATGAGACTTAATTCCTAGAATTTGCTAGAGAATCCTTAAGGAATGAAAAGGACCTCAACCCAACCTTCTCAAAAATAAAGTAAAAGAGGAAGGTTTCCAAGGAAACTTAACTGCTTAGAACTGATGCAGAGGTATACCTTGCTTAGCAGCAGTAAACATTATTACAATTAATAGATTAACACCTTGCTCTCTGATAACACAGCAGCTGCTTCCGGTAAGAGAACGAACGAATCAATCTCCCCAGTCTCATAATCTCCTTTGAGGAAATAAAAATCAATCACCTTGCTTTTCCATATGTGGGGAGTGTGTAGGGGAGGCAGAGAAAGAGAATCACAAAAACATACTCCAGTAAGGGGAAAAAGCCAGAAGAACTCATGCTGGAGACACTACCATTCTGACAGTGCATATAGGATATAAAGAATCTGAAGTAAAAGACATATTGCAAATGGAAAAACTGAAGGCAAAGGTGCTAAAGAAGGTCTGGAATGAGACCACCTTCATCATACAATAAGCAAAACCCAAGTGTATACAAATAAAAGACAAAAAGGCTATTTGCTGCAGTTTAGAAACACTGGAGTATAAGCCTGGATTACCCTATCATCATTGTGGAAAGAATAATGTGAATGTGTAGGAAGAATCACTTTTATTCTGTGTGACTACATTTGATTATTTAAATTTAAATGAATTAATGAAAATTAAGGAAGATTTAAAATTCAATTGTCGGCTGCACTAACCACATCTCAAGTGCTCAACAGCAATAAAGAGTGTGTGGATATAAAACATTCCCACCATTGCAGAATGATCTACTCAACACTACTGCTTTACATCCTTACACATCTAAACAGCCTTCCATTACAAAACACATGATCAGGTATTAATAACATCAATCTATTTCCAGCCACTTATCCAGGTAAAATTTTAAAACTATATTATAACAATATGTACCATATTACTAGGAAGTCTTAACACTAACGTGTATACTCTACTTAGGAAATAAAAATTTGTGATAAACTTCTATTTTCATCATTGTTACTTCTCAAAATTAAAATTTTAGAAACTAAAAATTTTGGATGTACATTATCTGAAACTAGAGATAAAAATCTATGCCATCATTTAAATAAAATTAGTATTATATATGCTTATCAGTTCAAAATAAAAGAACAGGGCAAATAGTTTTTTGGGGATATATTAACACTTCTATATGTAGTAACAAAAGGTAAGAAAAGAAGAAATCTATTTCATTCACATCATCAGCAAAAGATGCATGGAAATAATAATCCCGAAAGAAAATTAAACATACTAAAGACATTCATTCATTTAATTCTAACACTCTATAATCCCAAGTCAAAGGCTATAAGAGTCAATATGGTCCAAGCAAGTATAATTTAAGAAAGCTTACATCAGCTGATAGTCATCCTTCACCATGAAAAAATATGTTACATTATTCAGAAACCAAACAAAGTTCAAATAATCAGGCTCCACTTTTGCTATCCATGTTTCCACAAGTACTAAAAACTATATTTTCTAGGACTGGGGAAGGACAGAGGAAATGAAAGGTAACTGCTAAGGGGTGTGGAAATTTTCTTTTTGGAGTAATAAAATTGTTCTAAATTTTTTTGTGGTGAAGAATGCACAACACTGTGATTACACTAAAAGCCAATGATTTTGGATAGATTGTATGGTACATGAATATATCTCAATAAACTGCTTTAAAAAATGTATGTTCTGGATCTGTTTCTCTCCACCTAGATGATCACAGTTTCAAGTTATTTTCTGGCATCAGTTTTCTTATAAATAATAATGTGGGGAAAGTAGGCAAAAGATCTGATTATTAATACAAATGGCTAACAATACAGTAAAAGAAAAAATCCAACTGCATGTAACCAAAAAGAAAGCATATTAATATAAAAATTATATACCATATACTTGAACAAAATAACTACTATGATTTTGTGATAAAAGATATTCATAATTATGGCATTAAAGAAATGCAGAGTCATAAGCATACTTCTGAAATACACAAAAGCAATTACTGTCTGTGTTTCAAGAGTATTTATTATATTCTGAGTCTAATATCTGTGTGGCCTACAAGGTAACACAATTAAGCACTATACTCAAATGAGTAGCACATAACATTAAATACCCTGTTAAAAATTAAATTGTAGCTGCATCATTGGAGAAATAGGTGTCTAATACTTCTAACACAAAATGAAAGGAGCGAATGCGTCAAAAACGACCTTTTGAGAAGATAACATTCATACATCACAAGGGGTCCTGACATTCCCAGCTCTTTAAAAGGCTTAGTTTAGCATTGGGCAAAAGAAAAAAAAATCAGTTTTTGATGATTTTCTAAGGCAAAATTATCTAAAGAAACTTGATTTGGATTTTCACTCACAAACACAGACAGGGCAGTAGAGGATGGTGGGTAAGGAATCAAACATTCCTTTTGGATGCTAGTTCAGGGAGAGTAAGAAACGTGAGGTAAGGGGAATGAAATTATCTGACCACTTTTCTTCTATTACCCAAGAATAGAGGACATACACATGGCTGCCAATTACCTGATGCTATTAGGTGAGCCTTCACTTTTCAGATATGCTTTTCAGTAGGATCCAATCCCTGGAGTATTGAGAGCCATGATTGGAAACTTTTTTTTTTTCTATAGCTGGTAAAACATATTGGAAAAGAGACTGGATTAGGTCTGTATGCTGTTGTGTGTCAACTATGACCACATCTGGCATTTAGTCAGATTCATTAACTTCTCAGGGATAGTATTTTTACAACTTTCCATGGAACTCAGTTATTTCTTTAACTATCACAAACAAGCATTAATTGTCCTCCTTAATTACCCCATTATATATGGTAGTAAGAAAACTTCGGTTCACACTAGTTGATTAAATAGTTTCTCTAAAAACTGGAAATTAAAACTTCTTTGCAGTTTCTTTATTATATTTTCTCTTTTCTTTAATGAGTACAATTCTCTCATTCTGTTGTGGTCTAAAATTAGTCTCAGACACAAAATTCCTAAGAATACCTTCAAAAATTGACCCACAAATATAAAACTAAAATAAATATAGAATCCATTTCAATAAGGACAAAACCTCCAATGATGAATACAACTCTAAGCATATCTTTTATGTAAACTGAGGAGTCCATATTTCATCAAATCCAAGTCACTAATTTTACATATCATTAAGACAAAAGCACTACCAAATATTGTAAAATGCCATGAATTATTAGCCCCTATCTCAGAATGCTAAAAGATTAAAAGTGTACATTTTAGAGTTGACAATATTAAATGTTTAGATGATAAATGAATGCAAAACCAAATCATTTCCTGAGCACCTACTATGTAACTGATATGGGGAATACAAATGTCATGTCAGGTGACAGACTTGGCCCTTTTCTTAAGAAACTTCACATTCTTGTCACCTTGTTACCTTCCATAAACATCCCATGCACCTTTCAAGGCTCAGTTCCTTAACCACTGCAGTGCAAGTTATCTCCCTTCTACTCAGTCCTGTGGCTTCTCAAGTCTTAGTCCATTCATCCAGCATTCAATCATCACGATCTGTGGTGTTGTTTGGCTTTCAGCATGAGTTGTATGCTCATTCTCTAGCTAGATTCCTTTTTTTTTTTTGTTACTGGGGCGGGGGATTGAACCTCAGACCTAGTATGTGAGAAGCCAGCACTCAACCACTGAGTCACATCGGCTTCCCTGAGTTGGTTCTTTCACCTGTTTTGTTTTTGTTGTTTGTCCTCGTTTCTAGGAGGCACCGAGGACTGAATCTGAGACCTCCAATGCGGGAAGCAGGCACCCAACCACTTGAGCCACAACCGCTCCCTACTAGATTCCTTTTTTGTTGTTGTTTTTAAAGATTTTATTTATTTCTTCCTATCCCCCTTGCTGTTTGCGCTCGCTGTCTGCTCTCTGTGTCTGTTCACTGTACGCTATCGTCTTATTTTTTAAGAGGCACTGGGAACCAAACCCGGGACCTCCCATGTGGCAGGAAGGTACCCAATCACTTGAGCCACCTCTGCTCCCTGCTTCTTGTCTCTCTTGTTGTTTTGTTTTGTCTCTTCGTTGCCATCATCTCATTGCATATTCCTGTCACATCAGCTTGCTGCCTTGCTTTTCTTCTTTAGGAGGCACCAAGAACAGAACCCGACACATCCCATGTGGTAGGCAGGCGCCCAACTGCTTGAGCCACATCTGCTTCCCTAGATTGCTTTTTAACAGATATTCATCTCTATCTCCTAAAGCAACCAGCTGAACTTAATTATTAAAATCTAATGGTGAATGGGCCATCTAATAAATGGAATGCTTCTGTGTAACAATAATCATATATATTTACACACACACACGTAGGACATATATGGACACTCCACTAACAAAACAGTACTTCTCTGAATTTGAGGGCTCATTCATGCTTGATGTAATTATGAACAATGAAGCACAAATTTTTTTTTTTTTAATCTGAGCTTATAAAATCTTGTTAAATGTGGTGGTTAATTTCATCTGTCAACTTGGCTAGGTTATGATGTTCAGTTGTTTGGTCAAGCAAGTACTGGCCTGACTTTCTGTGAGAATATTTCGTTCAAGGACTAGCACATAGTCAGTTGATTAATCTAGAGCTTATTGTACTGACAATCAATAAAGTAGACTGCCATCAGCAATGAAGGAAGTCTTTTCACTCTTTTCACCCAATCAGTTGGAGAAATGAGGATTTCAGAAGACAGAAGAATTACTGCCTCTTCTTCAGCCAGCCAACTTCTGGGAAATACAAATTCATTTTCATGGGGGTTCCCAGCTTGCAGCCTGCCTTATGGAATTTGGATTTGACAATCCCCATTTTTACATGAGCAAACTCCTATAATAAATCTGTTTCTCTAGAGAACCCTAATGCAATAAATAACTTTCTACTCTAAATATATATACATGACTATGTCTATTCATATATGTATGAATACACACAAACACACGAGTAGGCTTTTCATCCTCTAGAGCAGAAGACCAAATATTGTGTATAATTAGGTGAAAATATCACTCTCCTTTCCAATAATTTTTCTTTTTTCGAGAAGATGTGGGTTTATAGAAAAATCATGCAAAAAGCAGAGTTCTTCTACACACAATTCCTCATCTTATTAACTCTCTGCATTAGTGTGGTATTTTTGTTACAAGTGATGAAACAATATTATAATCATACTATAGGTACCACTGATATGTTGTACAGTCCCCAATTATTTTTAATTCTTTCTTCTTTCTTTTTCAGTTTTCTCTCTTATCTCCCCTATTTGATCATTCATCTTTTAAACAAAGAAATTCATCCAAATTTTCTCATTCTAATAATAGAAGAGTCCCATTTATTAAAATAGCATATGAAAGCTTCTAGTTTTACTTTCAATGTGCCAAGCACACATATATGTGAAAGTATGAATATTATCTTCTCAAAGGGTCATTTTTGATGCATTAGCTCCTTTCATTTTTGTGTTGGAAGTCTTAGACACCTATTTCTCCAATGATGCATCTACAATTTAATTTTTAATAGAGTGGGTATTTAAGAAGAATGGACATAGTAGATACATGGAATACAAGCAGAGGATTCCTACTTCACTTAAAAAATGTCTGGAACAATCTTCCTCCAGATGTCTGGAAGGGCTTTTCCTCATATTTCCTCCAGCTCTCTGCTCAAATGTCCCTGGTCAGAGACTACTCTCATTGCCCAACCACAATCACATCCTATGCCCCTTATGCTGCTTTTATTTTTCTCTATTTCACTTATCTGTTGTATATTTACTCATTTAATAGTTAGTTGTCCCCTTTACTATATGTAAGTCCCAAGAGTTCAAGAACTTTACTTTATTCAATGATACATCCCCAGTGCCTATAACAGTGCTTGGCACACAGTAGGCACTCTAAATAATAAACACTTCACTTACCTATGTGTATTCTAGTTTATAAAACAAAATACCACTTCCATCGCCCACTCAAGAATAGCCTCAGCATTTATTATTTTTGAAGAGCATTGAGCAAGCATTAAAGAAAAGATTTCTCCTTTCAAGTAAAAAGCCACTTCTTAAAGAGCCGACATTCTGAGAAAAATGATAATATAGCCCATCAGTATTCTAGGCCAGAATGTAGCAATTTCAGCTATTGTACACCTAGTTATAAAAAGCCATTGAATAAGGCCCACATTTAGGGCAAAATTCATAAACCAAATTAGGCCTTGAAAACAACATCATCATCAATCAAGTGTAGACCAAGGTGCAACACAGATTTCACAGGGGATGGGAGATCAAATAGGTATGAAACAATCTTCAGCAACTTCTGACCACATGAGGTGGCTGAGATTTTTTACACCCACACATCAGGATGTTTTAGGGTCCTAACAGTATACCTGAGTAGGCAGTGTGCCTCACTTCTAGAAATGTATACAAGCCTCTCTTTCCTGTGGTAGAGAACTCACTCCATGTGGTTCAAATGGGGCTGACACTACCCACCCAATTCTCACTTCTCAAAATACCCACACATTCATTGTCCCTTCCTTCATACTGGCTCTAAAGTGCTCCTGCCCTCTCACACTAGCCTATGTACTCTTTCTCTCAAATGCTCACTCTCTTACATGTGCTCTCACACTCTTCCCCACCCCCGCATAAATGAGTGACTATGCAAACTTATGTCCAAGCAACAGAATGCCCATGCCACTAGCCACAATGATTTTTGTTCAGGGCGGGTTACAAGCCCCAAGTAAACCAGTAAGTCTTCCCCATGCCTACCAGTGCTATGGAGAAACACCTACTAAGGAACAGAGAAAGAGGCAGAGTTCCAGAGACTCTGAGTACTTACAACTACACCATCTTTGCCATTCAGGGCCAAGTCATGCTCTTGCCTTAAAGTTCAGAGTTGACGCCCTCATGCAGTCTTACTCTTTCAGAGCCCTAAGCCAGAGATTTAGGGCAAACCAGGGAACTCATTCCTCTACCTATCTCTAGCAGCAGTGGTCTAAAGGATTAGGAACTTCTAATCAGTTTCCTTCCTAATCTTCCAAATATGAAAGAAAGTGACTGGCTAATCAAGAATCCAAAACTGAAAAATAAAGACTATAATTGCCTCTTGCATCCTCCCTGAAAAAATCCTTTGGAACTTGCCCAAGAACTGACCAATCCACCGTTCCAAGTTTTAAAAACTAACATACTTTCCCATTGAAGATGGAATTTCTTCATATGAGCCAAACATACACTCATACATTTCATAGTACTTTCCACAATTATATTTTCTTTTCTCAGCTTTATGTACTGTCTGCTTCCCTCAACTAGATATTATGAGAGCAGGAAGTGGATAGTCATTTATGGTGCTTGGCATACAGCAGGTACACTACAAAATTTTCTTAAAAGAACAAATGAATTTTAAATGCCTATTCATGCACTTACTCTATGATCACGTATTATTGTTGACTCTGAACCCCATCACCTGTTATATACTCTCCTGGGCACTATGGGAGCTACAAAGGTCAGATACAAACTCACTACTCAAAAGAACATGATTTCTGGCCTCTCTAGGGTCATGGACCCTTGTTGACTTTCTGATGAAAACTATGGGCACCTTATCCAGAAAAATACCTAACCAAATAAGTTAAAATTCTGCATAAAATTCAAGGGATTCCCAAGGTAAGAACTCCTGACCTAGAAAAATAAATAAAGGAACAATACATATACATATGTACAAGTACTGGGGGTCTTTTTTGTTGTTGTTGGTCTCTGTATTTAAGAGGGAACTTAAGTGATCAAGATACAGGGAAGAGAGTCCAGACAAGTCCCCTGATATTTTCAGAAAGTAGCCTTTACTTTAGAGCTTTTGTGTAGTGAAAAGAAAAAAAAAAACAACCAAAATGCCTGTAGCATGAAAACATGAATCACTGATGGAATGGCATACAAACCTAGGAGTCTAATACATGAAGTTTAAGTAATAAAAGAAATTTCTTAATATACATAGAGAAGTGAAAAGCAGAAATCATTCATATTGAGAATCAAAAAAAAAATCATGAAAAAGTGTCTGACTGCCTCTAGGTTTAAAAAATTTTTTTAAACCTTGAATTCATTGCTTTAAGTGTTACATAATAATTGTAATTAGTAATTATATTTTAATAAAGTGTTAATAACAACTAGAAGTACAAAGGGGGCAAATAAGCATGTGGCAATATATTCTGAGACTTTGAGGAGAATTTCCTCTTGAATCATGAGATTATAACCAGACTACCATCATCCACCTAGGGAGCGATTACAGCTTCAGAGAAAATAACCTCACAAGAATTGACCTTGCAAACCAAATCTATCAAGTGCCAAAACATGTCATTTTACAATAAATGACTTTAGTCTAATTTCAATATAAGCTCTCCAAAGCCTTCAAGTAAATAGAAATCCTAAGAAGCCCAACCAATCTAATTTCACTTTCTGCTTGTTCTAAATGCAACCAATTAAAAGAGTGATTTCAATTGCTACTGAGTACAATTTCTGTCTTTTGGAACAAAGCAAAGTTGTAAATCTACGTAAGAAATATCTTCTAGGGAAGATAAAATATGGAAAGTAGCAAGCTAAAGTTGATGTGCCAGCAAGAATAATCATCAAATGTTAGGGTTAGAAGCAATCATAGAAATTATCCAGATCAATCCTCTTTTACCTAATAAAGCCAAGACATGGCAAAAGTAGCCTGATAAGAAGTTGAGGAAAATAGTTTTGAAATTTTTGGAGCAAATGAGATGAATATCAGTACTATAACATATTTTAAAACATGCAAATTAAATCTAATAATATAAAATACTTACATTAAGAAGTAACTCATCTTTTGTTTTAAGAGGAAAATTCTTATTTTCCTTCTCAACTTGTAAATCATCTTCTCCATCTGACAGCACTGGAGGAAGTGATACATGAGAGGAAGAGGAAGATGAGGTGGAAGAAGAGGAGGAGGAGGAGCTTGAACTATCTGAATCTGTTTCACTATAGGGAAGAAACAATTGAAAACAGTTAAGTATTTTTACAATGATATCAAAATAAGATTATTCAACTAGAAAATATTTACTTCACTATTCATTACATGTTTACTGTTACTAGTATAATTCAAAAGCTAGTACTTCAAAGTGGAAAACAGTATTTACTTTTGCACCAACCTAATATTTACTTCCTTTTCTAGCTCTCAGAGTACTTTTTCAAATTGCCTAGTAGAGACTGTCCTACACTATAATATAATTAGTTAAAAAACTGTCCTCCCAGCTGGATTATTTAAATACTTAAACCCATATGTATGTATCAAAACATTGCCTAGTCAATACAGGCACTAAGTTGGACACCCTTTTCACTTTTTCAAATATTTGATACTCTCTGCATCTCCCACAAGCCCAAAGCAGTATCCTCATCGATACTAAGTTCTCCTATTATGATGATACATTCCAACATTTGCCTCCTTTAAACTTTTTCCCAAATCATCTACCACTCAGTTCACTCTCACAGGTACATGGATCAGAAATCCAGCAAGTCTTAGGACTGCATGGTAATTTTCACCAGCTCTATTTTAATTGTTATTTTGGCTTTTATTTATCATCTCTCCTATTAGAATAGAATGTAGGATGGGGATCACGTCTTTCTTACCCATCTGTCCAGAACCCAGACAACATACTCAAATATTTGTAGACAGTGTTCTACACTAAATATGGTTTAGTAACATCCTACATGCTCAAGTCTCTCCCACCACAGGTTTCCCACTTAAAAGAAAACAAAGTGGCTTTTATAAAAGGTAAGAAAACGTAAAACTGTACTAAATAAGGATGTTCAGCTAATTCCAAGAACTTGAGTTCCCCATAAGGATTCTGCGAGTTACCATAATTATCAGGCGCCAACTATGAAACAGAATAATCCTATTCCTGATGCTCAATTTACCCAGCTCAAAAAAGAGCATAAAATAAACACACACCCAAATCTGATTAAAAAAAAAAAAAAATGCAGACCAGACAGAAAACCCAAATTAACAACCCTAAGGATACAAGCCAAACTCGGTAGCTATGGAAGTAATAAGTAATCTAATATCCTCAGATTCTCTATATTCTAACTAAAAATGCTATGGTTTGTACATAGGATCTTTCAGACTATCAAATTTAGGGAAGTAGGGAGTGCGATTCGCAGAAGATGGCTAGGAATGGGCGGTCCCAGCTACAGGTCAACACGTGCGCCAGAGCATCGGCCATCTCCCCTCCCTCCTGGGACCACGCGGGAAAGCTTTCGGCCCACCCCTACTACCCCCCTGCAAGGCCAAAGCTTTCCTCGGCCGTCACACGAGCCCATTTCCCGCAGCTCTGGAGCCCGCAGGCGCCCGACCTGTCTGAGTCCGAGTCCGAAGTCTCCAAAGAATTGGGGTTCCGCGCGGGATCCGCTGCGCCCGGGCCGGTGACGCAGTTCCCACCGGACGGCCCTTCTGGCTGAGGCAGTGGCGCCGGGCTCCCACCGGCGGCAGAACTCAGGGCGACCTGAGGTGGCTCTTCCCGAACACGCTGGGCCTCCGCGGCCGGCCCTGCCTCCAGAGACCCCTCAGCGGGGTGCAGTGGCAGCTGTGGCTCTGGAGAAGGAGCAGAACCCGGAGACTGCGCCGCCTGACCTTCGCCAACCCCCAAGCCGGTACCATTGAATTTCAGTGTCTCCAACTGAGCGGCGGCGGCCTCCACTACCTCCATTGCGCCGCGCCAGAGTACGAATCGGGCTCACGTTCTGGGCTCGCGGACAAGCTCGTGGCTCGCTTGGCAAAAGATAAAACAAGCTCCGCAGCGCGCGCAGCCGTGCCTGGGCCCAACTTCCCGCGTTTCTCCGGTAACTACATGCGGAGCCGTCAGGAGACACGCCCCCGCCATTTACTAAGCGGCTCTTCCGGGAGAGCGTGTGACGTAACGTGACGCGACGGGCACGACGGCTCGGCGGCACTCGCAGGGGGCGGAGCAGGTTCTCAGAACCAATGGAAACCAGGCTACCGACGGCTCTAAGCCCGCGGCCCTTACTGCGTCTTTGGACTTTACGATGTGGCCAGAAGGCTAGATTTCTATATTGCTGGATCTGGGCCAGTGCTATTCTAAATGAAGACAAGAAGGAGGGATTATTGGGCAGGGGAGATGCCTGAGAGTAGGAAGCTTTGTGCTTCAGAAACTTGAAGCAGGTAATATTGAAAAGACTTTTCTAATAATTGCATTGAGGTTAGACGAAGTTAGATTGATAGATGGGTAGCAAGTATAATGACTATACATCTCAAAAAATTAACTATTCCATTGTTTGTATCCCTCCAAAGTACCCTAAACGTAATGTTGAGCAGTGGACGGAATTTTGCTGTTTGTTGATGTTATGATGATGACTATATTATATTTGACACTGCTTCACAGAAATGATGGGGATGAAACTAAAATGTACTAACTTAACCTTAGGAAGTCTTTCTCATCACCATACGGAGGGCAAGTAAAAACTTAGGACTAAATTAGAGATCAGAATTTTCTGGTTTCCTATCACTTTGATACATCAGTCCCTCAAGTGATTATAAACAGTAGTCATTGGTACCATTTATTAAATATGTGTATGTGCCGGAGCTGTGCTGAAGGTTTTATAAATTACTCACTGAGAACTTACAATCCTTATACAGTAGTAGACCCTAACTGAAATTCGGTTTAAGAGTATTGGCTTGGTCCCTTTTTAAAAGGAGCTTACAGCCTAGTTGAAGGGAAAAGATCAATGCACAAGGCATAACTAAAAAGTTATTTCAAATATAAAGTAGGGTATAAAAGTTCATCAGTAATGAGAAGTTTATGATGGGTGGGTTTTGTTTTGGAAATCCTCCAAAGTGAAGCAAGAATTAAACTCACTAATGCATTGATTAAGCAGAGCTCAGAGTTCCCAGCTAAGCAGACATATGTTCAAATCTCAGCTCCACCATTTCCTTGTTGGTGTAACTGTGACCTTGGGCAGGTATCCTAACATCTAAATCTCATTTTTCTTATCTGCAAAGTGGAGGTAAAAGTAATATCTCATTTAGTTGATGTGAGCATAGGTAGGAAAAGGTAGGAGAGGGGAGATAACTGGGCAAAGGAAAAGGACCAAAGAAAATTACCATCAGAAAGTACCTAGCTGTAGTGGAAAATCAACCACCCAAGGCCTAGTGCATGAAGATACCAGATGACAAAAGGCCTGCCCATCACCTGACCACCACATGATTCACCAGTCCCTCCCCTGAATAGTTACTGGAATACGGAGCCAGTAAAAAGTTATAGTTTTCAGTCCCTCTTTTGCATAATCCTAACCAGTGAGAATGTTGGCACTTAAAAGCCCTAAATTACATGGAGGGGAAAGAAGGGAGTAAGCCTTCTTACCCCCAGCCCCAGCAGGTGCGACTGTTGTAACATACGAGCACGTCCACACTCCTGTCTTGAGTGTGTACTTTCAGTTGAAATTAAATTCTCCTGCTATTATATGACTAGTCCTTGAATTCTTTCTTGCAACTGTATCAAGAGCCTTCCTACCCTAGATTGAGGTCTTTCTCCAAGACTTCCCAGTGCCTCTTCGACATCAGTTTTATGCAAGAGAATGACATGTGACATACACATATTAATTGTGCAAAAATACTTGATGAATGGAACAATGCTGCATGAACATATGAATGAAATAGTTCAGTGACAATGACCTTGCAAAGGTATGCAAAATGAATTTGAGGAGGGAAGAAATTTGTAGCAGAATGACCCTACAGCCAGCCAAAAGTCTGTTTTATTTTTCCAGAAATTAGGTGATGAAAGTCTAAACCAGGGTTAGAGGCAATGACGTAAAGGAAATATTGAACATTAGGAGAAGAACCAAAATAGTCTAAAATTTCTTACCTAAGAAACTAGAAAGATGCTCATATTACCAATGAAATGGTACACCTGTCAATTGAAAGTACAAGTAGTTATTTGAAACTGAGCCTGGAAATCAATAGAAAAATTAAGACCAGAAGCATAGGGGATAAGGCAAATCCCATTCATTTGTTCAGTAATCATTTACTTAACACCACTGTGTTATGCAATGCTCTATGAGCTGGGCATAAAGAAAGCTGGGTAAAATACAATCCCTGCCCTTAAAGAGCTAACAGTTTCGTAGAAAAGACTGGTTGGAAAACAAACTATAAGTACCATAGTAGAGCAATGTACAAAGATCTTTGAGAACACTAAAAAGAGACAGTGCTTGGGAAAATTCAGGAAAGCTTTACAGAGGGGTTGACAGTTGAGCAGAGCCTTTAAACAAAACCAGTAATCTGAGAAAGTAAGGAGAACTTCATAAGAGAATAAATAAAATCCGGTGCTTTCCTACATAAAACCCTAAATACATGCAACACATTTAGAAAAAATCCAGACTCCCTGGATTTTTAAAATATACCTAATCTGGCCCTATTTTGCTCTCCAACTACCATCTCTTACCAGTTTCCTCTCCCTTGTACCTTGCACTCATCTCACTGGCTTTCTTGATCTCCCTTCAGCACACCAAGTTGATTCCTTACATATGGCCTTTTCACTTTGCTGTTCATCTCTTCCTCATATAACATGGCTCATTTCCTCATGTTAAACATGTCTCTGCTCAAATATTACTTCCTAATGAGGTTTTACCAGATCACCCTAAAGGTGTCCCTTAACACTAGTCATTCTCTGATTCATTGCTCCTTTTTTTAAATTGGGCAAGAAATTATTAAATTTACTTACTTCTTTATTATCTGTTTTCCCATAAAAGTAAGTCTCATCAACCCAGGATGTTTATTTAATTCACAGTTGTTTTGCCAGTGCCCAAAACTTTAATAAATGCTATAAATATTTCTTTTTGTTTTTTTTATTTTTATTTTTTAAAGATGCGTAGATTACACAAATGTCACATAAATAATTATTTCTTAATGAAAGAAAGAAAAATAATAAAACTTTATGTAACAACCACAGTAAGGGGGTTGATTTACAGATAAAAGTGCAGATGATGCTTAAGTTATTCATTCAATTTAAAATGAATATGATGCTATCTAAGTAAGCTACCGGTTTTAAATTTTTAAAATCTCTTTACTATGGGTGGGGATGGTCTCCTTAAGGGTGATAATAGCTGGACCTTCACCTACCTTTAAACTAGGTCAATATTTTGCATTTGGTACTTTATGTAAGTTCATGAATGTTTCAAAATATTCTGAATTTACCCACTTACAGTGACTGCCTCTCTCCTGCATTATACCTAGCAGCTGCTAAACTAGCCTGAAGTCTTTGGCCTAAGGCCAAAAGCTTAGAAAACTTGAAAGACTGAATACCTCATAGGATCACTATTAAAATTAAGAGTTTGCCTTAGCAAATTAAAAGCCATATTACATTTGAGAGCAAATATGTAAAACCTACACATAATCTTTAACATGCAAAAGCAAGATTTATAAGAGGGAATTTATTTGAAAAATAAACAGAATTTTGGAAGCTCAGCATTCTCTATTTTTTGTAAAAACTGCAAAATTTTACAAGGAAGGTAAAACAAACTGCTAATTCTTGATGCCATTTTGTAGTGCCTGGCTATTCAAAGCACAGTGATGGATAAGAAGCATTAGCCGCACGTAGGAGCTTGTCAAGATTGCAGAATCTGCAACTCTACTCCATACCATCTGAATTAGAATCTGCATTTTAACAAGATTCCCCAGACTATTTGCATGTCCATTAAAGTTTAAGAAATACTGATTTAATGCCAATAAGTGTGGAAAATATCCCAGGACTAGGGGTGATATTGAATGTTGAATGGTTTACAAAAAAATTAGTTGAGTTGCTGGTCCATAGAGTCTAAACTGAATAGACCCACCTATTTCATTGTTGATCCCTCCACTTGTATGCGACACAAGTACCTCAAAGGCTCTTGTCCAAAACTGATCTCAGCATCTGTAGTAGTTTGAGACTGCATGTACCCCAGAAAAGATCATGTCCTTAGAGCTAATCCATTCCTTTGAACCTATTGTAGGTGGGACCTTTTGATAAAATTACTTCAGTTAAGGGTCTTTGGTTAGATTACTTCAGTAAGGCATGACCCAGGGTGGGTCTTAATCCTCTTACTTGAGTTCTTTATAAATGGGATGGATATGGAGAGACAGAACAGAGAGAAAAGACCCAGGAGCTCAGAGAGGAACCCACAGAAGCTGAGAGAGAAAGCCACGAGAGCAATAATCTGATATCAATGGAACTTGGGAGAGAGAAAGCCACAGAAGGTATAGCCAGAAGCTGAAAGCAGTAGAGCCTGTAGGAGAAGGCAGAGACTTGCAGCTGTATCTTCAGGGAGAGATCTTCACTTTATGTCTTGATTTGGACAATTTTCTCAGCCTCCGAACTGTAACCTTATAAGTCAATAAATCCCCCTGTAAAAGCCAACCCATTTCTGGTTTATTGCTTTGGCAGCCTTTAGCAAATTAAAACAGCCTCCTTTCCTCACACTTTCTCCTCCCATATAACCTATTCTGGTCATGATACCAACATCTACCCTGTCACTCTCTATCTACTAAATCCCAGTCTCACCAATTTTCTTTGTAATTTAGTCCAATTTACTTAATTTTCTCTGATATTCATTCATTCAAGAAGAGTGACTTACCTGATTGGTGACTTTGGGACAAATTATTGAATATGCTTGGCCTAGAACCTTTTGGATGCTCCTTCAGCAATAACTGCTGGCAGAGAGGGTGACTTTTGAGCTATCTTCCATTATGCAGTAATAATAATAAGTGCAAACACATAAATAACACTTACTGTGTGCCAGGCACTATTCTGAGCACTATATAAATTTATTTAATTCTCTCCACAAAAAATCTGAAGTAGATAGAATTATTATCTCATTTTACAGATGAGGAAAATGAGGCTCAAAGAAGTAAAATGACTTGCCTAAAGTCACATAGCTGGTAGATGTCTCTATATATTCATCCTAGGGAGGCCTGATGATTCCAGCTAATTCAGTGACTGGGTGGCAAGTCTGTCTGGACTTTGCTACAAATCTAAAGCTATGTTCTCTAATCAGTTTTGCCAGTAAAGATGATAGGTTATTCCTCTATCCAACTACTTCTTGGGTCTTATTTCTAAACTGCTATATATTCAGGAGGGAAAGAAAGTGATATTACTTATTGGCTACCCAAAAGTCCAACATCTTAATATATTTGCAACTATGTTATGATATTATGTTTAGTCTGTGGTACATGTGCTCAGACATAATGTTTTCCTCCTACTCTTTTCTAGTCCAGACCTTAGTTTTTCATTTTGATTCTCCTTCTCACTCATCTTCCGTATCTAGATTCAATTAAATTTCAAGTGGTTTATCACTGCTGACTTCTACCAACCTGTAACAATCAAAATTGTTGGTTGCAAACAATGTAAACCAACTCTTATTTTCTTAGAAAAAAAAAAAAAAATGATGTGCTGGATGTTTACGGGATACCTCACAGAACCAATGGGAAAACTGGAAAATCTGTTCTAAAATGGGCCAGATCCAACTAGGAAGCTAGTTAACCAAGTTTTCACACAAGAATAGCCTAGGTAGGGGCCTCTGCAATCACATCTAGAAATGCTGGTAAAACTACCACTATTGGACACTGGATGCTAGAATATATTCTAAATGGCTTCCTGCTTCTTTATATTTCAGAGTACAAACTTTACTAGGGAGCATTAGACTGGTTGACTTAGGTCATGGAACCTCCAGAGGCCAGAGTTCAGGAAAAGCAGAATACATAGAAAATTAATTTCAAATGCTGAGTAGCAACACTCACCCCTTCAAAGACATATCTCAAACAAATGTCCCATGCCCCAAAGAGTATATTCCAAACCATTTCTGCCCTACTTCTATCAGAATAACAGCAATGGTGGAAATGTCCTCTATCTGTGCTGTCCAGTACCATAGCCACTAGCCACATCTAGCTATTGATCACTTGAAATGTGGTTAGGACAACAGAGGAATTTCTCTTTTTATTTTATGTTAATTAATTTAAATTTAAATAGCCATATGTGGCTGGAGGTTACCATATTGGACAATATTGTTTCAATACTTCAGAATTCTTTTCAAGCCCCCTGTTCATAATCCTTTTATTTACATTAAACATACATCGGGAGGCAAGGAGTTGGGGGACAACCGTGGAGTACAAGCTCCAGGAATCAGTCCCTCCACCAGAACCCTAATAAACAGGCAAGAACTGTCTGAATCAACTATTTTGATACTTCACAGCCAAGAGAGCAATATACAGCATCCAGGGAAGAGTGGAAGGAAGAGGCTGGTAAGTTAGAGTAAATAGCAGTAAATTGATCTCTCCACATGGCAGTTACCATTGGCCATCTCCTATGCTCACAGCAGGCAGCAGTGGGGTCTGGCTCCTGACATAGCTTGCTGGTGCCAGAAGGGACATAAAAATCTAGTTCCTGAAGATTTGGGGTGGTCCAATCACTGATTACCTACTTCAGAGCAATGGGGGCCCAGCTCTAAGGGTGCCCATTATTCCAACATGCCCCAGACAAAGTCAGGGGAAGATACTTAAGGGCTGCATTTGCTGGGCAGGGGCCTACTCAAGAAAGTGCAGCTTTAGCTAGCTATGAAAGAAGCTCCTTGCACCCTTCCTGGCCCCTCACTAGTTTCAGGGCAGTTTGGACTCCCTTTGTGGGACCCTGGCCTTGTTCTGACTTGGAAAGACTGACTTTGGAAACTCATCTCCAATGTATCACACACACACCCAAGATTTTGCAGCTTGATACAGTGAAAGCAGTGTAATAAACAATTGAAGCTGGTGAACTGGAGCAAAGACTTGCCTAAGCACTGCAGTGGAACACCTGTGAGAAGGAGAAGGTCTGATTGCTGGAAAGTAGAGTGAACATTCAAACACCTAAAAACAGGGAAACTTCTATGGCCACTAGCAAACACAAGGCCAGGACAAGACACAGACCCAGAAGAAACAGAGGATCCTCACTTGGCATTCAATTTGGGTTGAATTTCCAGATGGCTGGACTTTAATGGAGAGCACAAGCCAACACAAAGCCAATTTGCAAAGATGGTAAAAGGTGTTTTTGCTAGGTTTGCTTGGATTTGTTAGCTCTTGACACTCAAAAAAATCTCTGTCATATCACCAGCTGGATATAAACTCAAGAAACAGACATCTCTGAGAATAAGATCCAGAGTTAGCATTTTACAATATTAAAATGTACAGTGTGCAACAAAAGATTTAAGGACAAACAAACAGGAAATGATGATCCATGCAAAGGAAGAGGACAAAAATCCAGAAAATATCACTGAAAAAGAGCAGACTGGATGTAAGGAACAAAGATATTTAAAAAAGAAAAACAAAAACAAAAAAAACTCTCTGATGATCTTTTTGTAACTCAGTGGTTGAGCGCCTGCTTCAAATATATGAGGTCCTGGGTTCAATTGCTGGTACCGCCTTAAAAAAAAAAATCATCTTCAAAATGTACAAGGAGATGAAGGAAAATACAGAGAAGGAACTAAAAGAGATCAGGAAAAATATGAGAATCTATATAAAGAGGTAGAAATGTTTTAAAGGAACCAACTGGAGTTGAGGACCACAAAAATGAAAGAATTCCCAGGAGGTTTTCAATAGCAGGTTGGAGCTAGCAGAAGAAAGAATCAGTGAACTTGAAGGCAAAACAATTGAAATGAGTTAGGTTGAGTAGGAGAATGAAAAAGAATTATAAAAGATAAAAATAGCCTAAGAGACCTCTGGGACAATATCAAGCAAACCAATATATGCATTATGGGAATACCAGAAGGAGAAGAAAGAGAAAAGGGGCAAAAGAAACATACAAAGAAATGATGACAGAAAACTTTCCAAACTTAGCAAAAGATATAAATATGCACATTGAAGAAGCCCAGAGGGCACCAAACAAGATAAACTTGAAAAGAAATATGTCCCATCACATACTGATCAAATTGTCAAATGCAAAGGACAGGGGAAGAGTTCTGAAAGGTACCAAACTGGTCAAACTATCATATGCAAGATACAAGAACAGAGTTCTGAAAGCTGCAAGAAAGCAGCAATATGTTATGTACAAGAGAATACCAATCAGATAAAGAGCTGATTTCTCTTCAGAAATCATGGAGGCAAGAAGGCACTGGTTTAAAATGCTAAAAAACTGAGAGAAAACACCTGCCAACCAAGAATTATATCCAGCGAGACTTTCTTTCAACAATGAGGAAGAGATTAAGACATTCCCAATAAAAAAGCTGAGAGGGTTCATTGCTATTAGACCTGCCCAACAATCAAGGCAAAATGGAGTCCTTCAGACTGAAAGGAAAGGACACCACAGAGTAGTTAAAAGTGGCATAAAGAAATAAAGACCTTCAGTAAAGGTAACCATTTTGGTAATTATAAATGCCAATATTATTGTATTTTTTTATATATAACTTCAGTTTTTTTGTCCCTACCGGTGCTAAAATGCAAATGCATAAAAATAACAATGAATCTATGATTTTCAACATACAATGTACAAAGGTATAATTTGTAACAAATCCAAAAAATGTGGGGGACAGAGAGGTATAAGAACAGCATATGTATATGCTATTGAAGTCAAGTTTATATCAATTAGATAAACTACCTACACCGACTCAAGAAAAATTACATTTTCAAATAACTAGTAAATGTCTTTATATTGAGTTAATAATCAAAAACCTTTCACCAAAGAAAAGCTCAGGACCAGATGGCTTCACAAGAGAATTTTACCAAACATTCCAAGAAGAATTAACACCAATCCTGCTCAAACTCTTACAAAACTTGAAGAGAAGGGACACTTATAATTCATTCACTCTCAAACCAAAGCCAGATAAAGATTTCACAAGGAAGGAAAATTACAGACCAATATTTCTTATGAATATAGATGCAACTATCCTCAACCAAATACCAGCAAACTGAATCCCTGAAAAAGATAATAGCACATTAAAAGAATTTTACACCATGCCCAAGTGGGATTTATGCTAGTCATGAAGGGTGGTTCAAAATAAGAAAATTGATTAATGTAATACACCATATTAACAGAATGAAGGGGAAAAACCACATGATCATATCAATTTATCCAGAAAAGGCATTTGACAAAATCCAGCACCCCTTCTTGATAAAAAACACATAGAAAACTAGGAATAGAAGGAAACTTCCTCAACATGACAAAGGGCATATATGAAACACCCACAACTGACATCATACTCAATGGTCAAAGAGTGAAAGCTTTCATTCTAAGATCAGGAATGAGACAAGGATGCCCACTGTCACCACAGTTATGCAACATTGTCCTAGAAGTTCAAGTTCAGAGCAATTAGGCAAGAAAAGAAGTAAAAGGCATCCAAATTGGAAAGGAAGAAGGAAACTATTCCTTATTGGCAGATGACATGATCCTATATACAGAAAATCCTGAAAAATCCACAACAAAACTCCTATAGCTAATAGATGATTTCAGCAAAGTCACAGGGTACAAGATCAACACCCAAAAATCAGTAGTGTTTCTATACAGTAGTAATGAACAATCAGTAGTAGAACTATGAAATAATTTCATTTATGATAGTAATTAATGGAATCAAATATGTAGGAAAAAATCTAACCAAAGATGTAAAGGACTTGTACAAAGAAAACTACAAAACATTGCTAAAAGAAAACAAAGAAGACATATATAAATGTAAGGATATTCTGTGTTTATGGATTGGAAAACTAAATATTGTTAAGATGTCAGTTATACCGAAAGCAATTTACAGATTCAACACAATCTCAATAAAAATTCAAATAACTTTTTTGCAGGAAAGGAAAAACCAATCATCAAATTTATATGGAAGGGTAAGGGGCCCTGAATAGCCAAAGGCATCTTCAAAAAGAATGAAGTTGGAGTACTCACTTCCTGATCGTAATACTTATAACACAGCCAAAGTAATCAAAAGAGCATGGTACTGGCACAAGGAGAAATATTAACCAATGGAATTGAGAGTTCAGAAGTCAAATCCTCACATTTATGGCCAATTGATTTTTGACAAGGGGACAAAGACCACTTAATTGAGAAAGAATAGTGTCTTTAAAAAATGGTGCTGGGAGAACTGGATCTCTGTGAAAGATTGAAGGTGGACCTCGACCTCACACCATATAAGAAAATCAACTGAAAATTGTCAAATACCTAAACATAAGAGCCAGAACTATAAAAGTCTGAAAAGAAAACATAGGGAAGTATCTTCAGGACCTTGTGTTAAGCAATGTTTTCTTAGGCTTTATACCCAAAAGACAATTAACAAAAGAAAAAAAAATAGACAAATGGGACTTCATCAAAATGAAAAACTTTTGCACATCAAAGGACTTTATTAGGAAAGTAAAATGGCCACCTACTCAATGGAAGAAAGTATTTGGAAACCACACGGCTGATAAGGATTTAACATCAAAAATATATAAAGAAATCCTTCAAGTCAGCTACAAAAAGACAAAAACTCAGTTTAAAAATGGGCAAAAGACCTGAATAGACATTTCTGTATTAAGTATAGAATTACTATATGACCTGGCAATCCCACTTGTGGATATATAATCAAAAGAACTGAAAGCAGGGATTCAAACAGATATTTGCATACCAATACTCATAGCAGACTTATTCACAAATGCCAAAAGACTGAAGAAACCCAAGTGGCCTTCACCCAATGAATGAATAAACAAAAGTTGTACATACACACAATGGAATATTATTCAGCCATAAAAAGAATAAACTTCTGATATGTGACAACAAGGATAAACCTTGAAGACATCATGTTGAGTGAAATAAGCCAAACACAAAAGGACAAATCTTGTATAATCTCACTTATGTGAAATAATTAAAATAAGCAAACTCATAGAGTTAGAATCTAGACTATAGGTTACCAGACAGAATGAGGGTAGAGAATGGGGAGTCAATGCTTAATATAACATTGCCTAACACAAGGTCCTGAAGACCTTCCTTATGTTTTCTTTTCAGAGTTTTATAGTTCTAGCTCTTATGTTCACGTATTTGACAATTTTTAGTTGATTTTTTAATATGGTGTGAAGTTGGAAGCTTTTTTTTTTTTTTAAGTACCCTGTACTTGGCTTTTTGCCACTTTATCATCTTCCATTCCTCAACTCATTATGATACATTTATGACAAAACCTGAAACTTTTCCTTCAAAGCCATAAACAACCATACCCTAATTTCTCCATCCAACATTCTGTACTCATGCTAAAATATATGAGATGTAATCTTCAAATACCTGAGTGCCCTTGAGAATTGGGCCCATAGATTCTATCTTGGACTGCCCTGAGGATTCCATATACATCATAGGTACAAATGATGATCTAGTCATTGTGTCAAACCATCCTCTGCTACAACCATTAGAACCCTACTTTTATGGCAAATATTTTACCCTAGCCACATTACATCTGACTAAGAGCATAAGTTGGTGTCTGTCTTTCAGGGACTTTTCAAAGCTCTTTTAGGGCAAATGTACATTTCTATTACCCACTGCTACTAAAACAACAACCAGATGGCCTATATGAATTGTATTCTTGAGGAATGTCTACAAGAACAATTCTCTATGTAGGAACACAGGGTTTACCTCCTTTCCCAGGGGGCAGAATTCATATACCACAACACCCTATAACATGGTCATTACAAGATATTAAATTAGAACTTTTGAATGAAGCATCAGGACACATGAGGTGCTGCATTCCAAAGGAAGTGCTAGACCATATGCAGAATTTCAATGGAAATAACCAAACCTCAATTACAAAACCTTAAGCCCCCTCATTCATATGAGGGATATGAAAAAAAGTAGAAATGAGGATTTTATGAAGAAGGTTTTGGAAAGGATATTGGTTATTATTCTGATTCCCACCCTCTCCCTCAATCTCCTTACCTCCTCTCCCTGGGAGAAAATCTGTGCCCCACTAGTGAGTCCAATTTTGATAACTTGAGTCAGGCAATTTTAAAGACTTAGAATAATTTGAACCAAATTTCAAAGAAGAGTTGTGGGGGAAAAAAAAACAGGCAAGAGAGAGAAATTGGCTATCAGAATAAATTCACCAATTCAGATGCCTAGACATCAGCAAAAAATTACAAGCCATACTAGGAAACAGGAAGAGATGGCCCAGCCAAAGGAACTAATGAAATATCCTGAAATGATAAAGGATTTAAACAATCAGTGATAATCACACAGAAATAAGAGAGATCATAAGTGGATACTATGAATAACTGTATACCCAAAAACTAGACAATGTTGAGGAGATGAATAAACCCTAGAAACACACAAACCACCTACACTGACGCTAGAAGAAACAGAAGATTTCAAAAAACCAATCACAAGTGAAGAGATTGAAACAGTCATCAAAAACCTCCCAAAGATGAAAAGCCTAGGACCAGATTGCTTCACAGGTGAATTTTACCAATCATTCAAAGTTGATCTAATGTCAATCTTGCTCAAGATCATCTGAAAAATTGAACAGGAAAGAATGCTACTAAACTCATTCTATGAAGCTAAACATCACCCTAATACCAAAAGCACTAAAAGATCCTACAAAAAAAGAAAATTACAGAGCAATATCTCTAATGAATATAGATACAAAAATTGTCAACAAAATACTTGCAGACAGAATCCAAAAGCACATTAAAAGAATTATACACCATGATCAGAGCATTTTATCCCAAGTAAGCTAGGGTGGTTCAACACAAGAAGATCAATTAGTGTAATAAACCACATTGATAAACAGAAGAAGAAAAATGACATGATCCTCTCAATAGATGCAGAAAGGGCATTTGACAAAATACAGCACCCTTTCTTGATATAAGCACTCCAAAACAAACAAATGGAAGGATGCTTTCACAATATGGTAAAGTGCATACATGAAAAACCTACAGCTAGCACTGTACTCAATGGTGATATTAAGAAGACAGTGGATGAGCATAAAGAACAATTTGAAAGATTGCAAAGAAAAGTAAAAGAGCTTATGGGAATGAAAGACACAATGAATGAGATTAAAAATACATTAGAAGGAAGTGGATGTGGCTCAAGGGATTGAGCGTCCGCCTACCAAATGGGAGGTCCCTGGTTCAGTTCCTGGTGCCTCCTAAAAAAGACAGCAAGCTAGGTAATGGGCAGCCATGGCAAGCTGATACAACAAGAGACACAGATGAAAACATAAAGACAGACACAACAAAGCACAGAGCAGAGCTTCCTGGTGCCTCCTAAAGAAACCAGGAAGACAAACAGACACAACAAGTGCAAAACAACAAGGGGGTGGGGAGAAATAAATAAAATAAATCTTAAAAAAATACATTAGAGGCACATAAAAGCAGATTTGAATTGCTCAAAGACAGCATTAGTGATTTTGAGGACAGACCATTTGAACTGGAAAAGACAGGAACAGAAAGAGAAGTTAATGGACAAAATGGAACAGGGTCTCAGGTAATTGAATGACAATGTGAAACACATGAACATTTCCATTATCAGTGTCCCAGAAGGAGAAGAGAATGGAAAAGGGGTAGAAAGAATATTTGACGAAACAATGACCAAAAATTTCTCAAACCTTATGAAGGACATAAATATCAATATCCAAGAAGGACAACTCACCCCAAACAGAGTAAGTCCTAATACACCTACCCTGAAACACCTACTATTCAGAATGACAACTATCAGGGTTAAAGAGAGGATTCTGAAAGCAACAAGAGAAAAGCAAAGCATCACATGAAAGGGAAACACGATAAGATTAAGTGCCAACCTCTCATCAGAAACCATGGAGAAGAGAAGAAAGTGGTATGATGTATTTAAGGTAATGAAAGAGAAAAACTGCCAGCCAAGAATTCTGTACCTGGCAAAGCTGTCCTTCAAAACTGAGGGTGAGTTCTAAGTCTTCAAAGAACATTAAACATCTGAAGAATGCCTTCTGTTTCATTTATTCATTCATTCCTGCACACACCAAATACTTATTGAGTATAGGCCAATTGCCCAGGGAGTATAAAAAGCACTAATTAAGGTAGGGGACTATGAAAAAAATACTTGTTGGGAGCTTGGAATCTATGTCAGGCAATCACACAAAGCTCATTCTTGTTTCCC